>MJUT01024526.1:0-16712 GCA_002080005.1 Gigantidas platifrons
ACCACCACAAATATGACCTGAACTGTGCCCATATACTACTAATGTACAATGTACAATGTTCAATGTACATGTATATATGTATATATATATATCTGTGTATATGTAAGATAGAGATTATCATGTTCTTACAAACTTAGAACATTGTAAAGTAATCAAGACAATATAATTTTGCCTTGGGGAACAATGGGGAAAATCCATGGTCTTAATGATTAAGAAAAGCAAAATTCTATTGTCGAGAGTACTTTGCAATGTTCTAAATTCTCTTAAACCATTGTGATTACATAGGTATAACCACGGGCACTTGGGTCGAGGATTAAAAAAAAAAGTTATCTAGAGTGTATGTTTAATCTTTGAGCCCCCTGGCATGTTTTATTACTTTAGAGCATAAATTATTTCGCAGTTAGATCGTTTGTCGTACAAGAATCGAGTTTTTTTTTCGCAAGTGAGTGAGTGAATGAGTGAGTGAGTGAGTGAGTGACACATTATTCTGATTCCCAGTCAACCAGTCTTTGCATTTTACTCGTTAATGGATCGTGGTTAGCGGAGAAGCAACAGATACTAATTTTATAGTCTTTGGTTTGACCGACCGCGGCTCGAAACCACAATCTATCGCACTCGATGCAAGCACGCTAACCATTACGCTACCGATGCGGTTCCCAATTTTTATTTTATTTTATCTTTTTTAATCCACATGTCCTTCAATATATTATTTAAAAAAAAAATGAATCCAAAACAATAAGAGTTACTTGATGATGTTTTTACATAGACAATTCACACGTCTAATAATGGGTGGTAAAGTTTCCGGTTTTGCATGATTCCACATCATGTTTATAGAATTCAGATCTTTTATTTTGAATAACAAAATTTTTAAAATAAATAGGACAACATGATGTTAATGGAACTGGTTAGGTACTCGTGGCATATATATAGCGTTATTTAATTTAAAATTGTTGAACAGACAACTCAGAACTAGAAAACTTTGTGAATATGGCGTACATTTTGCAACTTTTTTCACTTCTGCGACAATTTTCAGGAATTAAAATACAACTTATGAGCATATAAACAGTGATAGTTCCTACTTTTGATCGAACATTCTTTACATATTGCAATAATCCAACTGCATAGCAAATAAAGAAAACATTACAAGTTCCATAAACAAAAATCATGACCATTCTGTCGATGGTGACTTTAGCGAATGCCAATTCTGCACAAACCATTTTGTATTTCTTTCTTTTAATGTTATGCAAAGCATCCACATATAAAATATTTTGACTATGTGCTGTTGGTTTTTTTACAATTTTTATTCATTTAAGACAAATTTGTGGGGGGTTTTTTGGGGTTTTTTTTAAACTTTTTATCAATTTCCAAGTCGAACACACCCTTGGCAAGTTGTATAATGAACCTGAAATAAATTGTTGACAAAGCACGAACGAATGTACGGAAATAAGCATTGTAAGTCTAAAACTATTCATGGTAGCACACCAGTGTAAATTATCATTTATCTAAGCACTACAAAGGGTTTGTATACTTTAATTACACATATAAACTACTTTTTATAGCTTTATTTGATGATTTCAAGCTCATTATTAGCATTTGTCATTGTTTATGACCATTATTTTATCTATATCTGAGTAATCGATGAAGTTAACCACAGAAACATATAGGTAAAAACAAACAAATATAATCGACCGATAACGACATCTTCTTGAATCAAGAAATATTAATACTATATGATCATAACACTTACTTTTGGTCGTCGCCTGTATGTCAATCATGCCTAAGTGATTTGTACCTGAAGCGGACGGAACATTTTCGACCGAAGCTCTTTGACGACAGTGAAGACATATAGTTAAAAATATGAAAACAAGATAAATAAATATTAGTCAGGGCCTATCACCACTGAAGATACGAGTTCGAATCCCGCTCATGCCGAAGTGTACTCAATACAACATTATGTGATAAAGTTTGTTAGTTTCTTGCTGCAGCTCTGTGGTTTTCTTGGAGTACTCCGGTTTCCTCCACCAGTAAAACTGACCTCCACGATATAACTGAAATATTGTTGAATGTGGCGTTAATCACAATAACCCTAACCCTAGCCCCCTCAATAAAATTAAGAAAACTATTTTCGATATCTTTGTACCTTTTCCGTTCTACTTGACTTTGTTTTAAATTTTAATATTCAAGAAAATCTGCTATCTTACATATATTAGAAAACAAAAATGGTGTTTATATGATGCATTCCACCTATTCCCACTTTTTAAAACTTCATTTTAACTATCACAACATAATGATATTGTTATTTGTACGTGGGTATACCTGTAATATGTATTTTTAAAAAGACATATTGTAGACGACACCGATTATCTAATAGATTTATTCAACAAAACACAAGTTTGAGAATGTTACGAGTCAGTGGTTATGTTAATGTAAGGTCATATAATAGAAAATTTAACTAATCTTCAATCTTTAGTATGAACTAATATTGTCCTCGAACCTCAGTAAGTTTTTGCTCAGTTGATAACAACACATCATAACCTATACTGTTTAGTGTTTTATAAGTCAGAAGCGGCAAGTTTTTAAAAGATCTTTCGGGAAAGGTAGGCCTTCGATTAAACTTTTACATTTTTTCAAGGAATACATTTTTTTAAATGTTATTTAATATTATGAGCTGTATTGTTTTAAGTAAACAAACGGTTTATAGGTACTGAAAATAAAAAAAAGGGGGCTGTCCTGGTCATGATCGTATGGTAGTCGGTTTTAGAACTGATGTTGTGAGTTCGATTCCCGCTAAGACGAGGTATGCTCGATACAACATTATATGATAAAGTTTGTCAGTGATTTGCGACAGGTCGGTGGTTTTCTCTGGGAACTCCGGTTTCCTCCAGAAATAAAACTTACCGTCACTATATAAATGATATACTGTTGAAAGTGGCGTTAAACACCATAACCAAAACCCCTCAAAATGATACGGGATATTTTAATAGTTTCTATTTTACTCATGTATTTAGTCAATTCCAAACTTGTATTGAATTTATTATTTAAATGAGATTGTAATTCAATGTAATCAAAATCTAAATGATTTGTCTTATATTGTATATTTGCATCTTAGTGTAAACATATTTTAGTAAGTAATTCAATAATACAATACAAACATGAATATGTACAAACTATTCAGATGCATGTTCAATGTATATATATATATCTGTGTATATGTAAGACAGGCACATAGTTGCCAACCTCCAGCAATGAGAAATTATGTCATGACATGACATGAGATGCCAAAACGCGTGTAAAAACGCGTGACGAGCTTTTTTATCTGTAGTCATACAATTTAATAATTTTGTGTTGTCTTTATGCCATTACCCACTTATCCTTTGTCACAGGGATTATCATGTTCTTACAAACTTAGAACATTGTAAAGTAATCAAGACAATATGACTTTGCCTTGGGGAACAATGTGGAAAATCCATGGTCTTAATGATTAAGTAAGGCAAATAAGGCTAAATTCTATTGTCGAGAGTACATTGCTATGTTCTAAATTCCCTTAATCCATTGTGATTGCATAGGTATAACCACGGGTACTTGGGTCCAGGATTAAAAAAAAATCTAAATAAGTTATCTAGAGTGTATGTTTAATCTTAGAGCCCCCTGGCATGTTTTATTACTTTAGAGTATAAATTATTTCGCAGTTAGAACGTTTGTCGTACAAGAATCGAGTTTGTTTTTCGCAAGTGAGTGAGTGAGTGAGTGAGTGAGTGAGTGAGTGAGTTGTTTAACTCCAATTCAGGAATTGTTAGCTATATCATGGTGAAAACAAGTTGATTTTCAATGAGATGATGTCCGCTTTGTTCTAGACCAACACGCTGAGTTGGATTTGTATAGTGCTAGCTCACTGAAACAACAGTCCGCGGGTAGATATGTCGCTCCACTCGGACAAGTTATTCTGATTCCGAGTCAACCAGTCTTTGCCTCTTACTCGTTAATACTTCGTGCTTAGCGGAGAAGCAACAGTTACCAATTTTATAGTCTTTGGTTTGACCCGACCGAGGTTCGAAACCACAATCTATCGCACTCGATGCGAGCACGTTAACTATTACGCTACCGATACGATTCCCAATTTTTATCTTATTTTATCTTTCTTTAATCCAAATTTCTTAGTGTCCCTCAATATATTATTTAAAAACAAAAATTAATCCAAAAACAATAAGAGTTACTTGATGATGTTTTACATAGACATCTCACACATCTAATAATGGGTGGTAAAGTTTCCGGTTTTGCATGATTCCACATCATTTTTTTGGAATTCACATCTTTTATTTTGGATAACAAAATTAAAAAAAATAAATAGGACAACATGATTTTAATGGAACTGGCTAGGTACTCGCGGCATACATATAGCGTTATTTAATTTTAAAATGTTGAAAAGATACCTCAGAACTAGAAAACTTTGTGAATATGGCGTACATTTTGCAACTTTTTCCACTTCTGAGACAATTTTCAGGCATAAAAATACAACTTATGAGTATATAAACAGTGAGAGTTCCTACTTTGGATCAAACACTCTTTGAATATTACATTAATCCAACTACATAGCAAATAAAGAAAACATTACAAGTTCTATAAAAAAATCATGACCATTCTGTCGAAGGTGACTTTGGCGAATGCCAATTCTGCTCAAACCACTTTGTATTTCTTTCTTTTAATGTTATACAAAGCATCCACATGTAAAATATTTTGACTATATGCTGTGGGTTTTTTTTCACAATTTTTATTCATTTAAGATAATTTTGTGTTTTTTTTTTCTTTTTATCAATTTACAAGTCAAACACACCCTTGGCAAGTTTTATAATGAACCTTAAATAAATTATAAAAAGAAAATATATTTTTACGCTATTCTTTCAATATTGTACATTGGCAAAATCGGATCTACTTAAATACATTTTTTTGGGGCTCAACCGGAAAATCATTGTTGACAAAGCCGGAACGAATGTGCATAAATAAGCAGTGCAAGTCTAAAACTATTCATGGTAGCACACCAGTGCAAATTATCATTAAATCTAAGCATTACAAAGGGTCTGTGTACTTTAATTATACATATAGACTATTTTGTATAGCTTTATTTGATGATTACTAGCTCATTATTAACATTTGTCATTGTTGATGTCCATCATTTTATCCATATCTGAGTAATCGATGAAGCTAACCACAGAAACATATAGGTAAAAACAAACAAAATTACTCGACCAATAACGACATCTTCTGGAATCAAGATATAAATATTGGTTACTGTAACGCAGAGCGTTACATATGTCCCCAAGCAAACAATACACAAGATATGATATGATCTGAAGGATATCAATTCCCAACATCAAAATCTACTTGGAAACCACATTTCGCCCAAATCGGAGGATTTTTGTATTTTGGCGACCATAATGGCCACCATAGCAAACCAACGATGGATATCAATTCGCAACATCATAATCTACTTGGAAACCAAATTTCGCCCAAATCGGAGGATTTTTTTATTTTGGCGGCCATTTTGGATTCAAAATGGCCGACATAGCAAACCAACGATGACTATCAATGCGCAACATCATAATCTACTTGGAAACCAAATTTCGCCCAAATCGAAGAATTTTTGTATTTGGTTGCCAATTTGTACCTTGGTTACCATGGCAACGGCCGCGATTTTGAATTTGTTCAACCCCCAAAACCTTCCATACACTCCGGTGGATATTCCTACAAAGTTTTATGAAGCTTGGTCAAAGGAATAAAAAAAAATGAACCCCCCCTTTTTTTTGTTTCCATGGCAACTGCGGCAAAGTTTGTCCAACCGATTCCGATTTTTTTGGCTTATCTCGTTCCACTAGATGTGGTTGTTGTTCCTATCAAGTTTTATCAATTTCTTCTGTTCGGCGAGTAACCTGCTATGATAATTTTTGTAGTTTTCATTTTTTTGGCATTTTGGCCGTTTCCATGGCAACGGCAGCCATTTTGAAAATTCCGAAAGTAGTCTCGACATCTACTCATAGTGCTTAACATTCCTGTCAAGTTGCATTGATTTCCGTTCAGTAGTCGCCGAGAAATGTGTCGGACAAACTTTTTGGCGGAAGTATGAAAGAGGAAGAAGAATAATTAAAATTTTTATTATAAGAATAATAAGAAACGGAGCAAACACAATATGTCTCCCCAAACTTTGTTTGGGGGACATAATAATACTATATGATCATAATACTTACTTTTGGTCGTCGCCTGTATGTCAATCATGCCTAAGTGACTTGTACCGGAGGCGGACGAACATTTTCGACCGGAGCTCTTTCACGACAGTGAAGACATAGTATTACGATTTAGGAGTTAGGAATAGGATAATTGTTTGTAAGTGTATTTATTAGATTTTCAATGTATGTGCTACTCATTATTTACTTTTTCTTGTTCAGTGTTCGTGTATCGCGTACAGCCGCCGTCTGAGTAGCACATTGCGTATGTGTGTATGAATGGACTATCATTTATATTTCAGGCATCGTGATCGCGAATATGTATTGTGTGTATATTGTTATTTTATATGGGAAAGTTTGCATGGTTAAGATAACGTTCGTCCTCATTGTTTGACCAAAGGGGGTCCTACAACAGTCCCTTCTTTCTTTCTCCTTATTAACCTTGTGCCACATTTTCTTACCTATTTTATTCATTCACACTAGGTTTATATATTGTACTTGGGTTTGTTTGCCATCAGGGTAAGCTTTATTAAGCCCGTTTTCCCTTCCTGTTGACTTGACATTATTGACAAACAACGTGTTTATACTTTCCGCCATATCATGTGTGTAATTTATAATGCGCATGTGTTACCTCACACTTTATGTGGCCCGGTTTGCGGCCCTTTTAACTGTTATAATTACCGTGGGAACTTCCGGAGTAACCCACCAATCAACGTCGCACCTTCTAAGCACCTTATAATATTAACCTGAGCGCTACCAGCTACGATTTAGATTAATTATTTCTCCAGTACTCTCTGTTATTTAGATTGGTACGTTCCCCATAAGATAGAATATTCCGACCTGTGACCTATATATTTTACTACGTCCGTACGACTTTACGCTAATATTGACATTTGTCCAAAAAGGGGGGTCCCGGTATTTTCATAGCGCTCAGTAGGATTATATATTGTATTTGTTAAATGATCATTGTTATAATAATAAATTTTAATGAGAATCTATTCCATATCTTTGTTATTTGTTGTACAAGTATGAAACATTGAGTTTTACCAGTGCCTTGAGCTTGTACAGATTACGCTACAAGTAATAGAAATAACCCACTACCAGGGTGATTATACAACCAGTTTTTATACTTATATCGTTACCACCCCAGTGGTGCAACATTTGGTCACCGGCGATGGGATACGTGTAATACCACACCTTTTGAGATTTGTTGATCACTCATACTTGTACAACAAATATAATTTTTTTCTATGTAAATCTATATTTAACATTTTTGAAAATTTTTGGTAGACTTACTAGAAACTGAAAAAATAAAATGAGTCTCCACAGTATCTGTGTCTCGCCCCATAGTTCCTGTGATTCTCGGGTACCCACTCCTGTAATGCTTTCCCCAATAAAAGTTCAGGAACAGGGAGACAACACATTAAATCTTTCTCAAACAGTAGAAGTCTTAACTATCAAGCTGGACCTTTTGAGCAAGAACATTGATAACACAAACAGAAATGTTATGAATTTAGAAACCCATCTAGACCATTTAACTGGACAATATTTAAATCGCAGGTTAAGCCAGTGCGACAGAGATACTACCCATATTAATAATGTTCTATATCAATTGCCCACATTCGATTAAATACAATCGCTAATTACAAGAACAATAGCTGCACAGGCAGGAAATATATTGTCCAGGATGTACACTAATGGAATTACCAGAAGTTGTGAGCCATCTACAATACATCCAGACTTACCAATGTCATTAAACCATGACTCAGATAGAAGAAGTATGGCACCTTCAGTACCTACACATAATGAAAACCACAATTACCATGACCCAAGTAATGCATGTATCCATGACATGGACCATGCTCATGCAAATACGTTTACGCCTATTTTTGTACCTAAAGCTACTTCATTACCAGAGGTAATTGTTAAACCAGATGGTCAGAATAACAAAAATGTGGGTCATATCAATGTTGGGTATACCAAACCATTAACTTATGATGGCAAGACTGACTTGGCCGATTATAAGGTTCACTTTCTAAATTAAACCAATGGTCTGATGAGGTCAAGGTGATTAAACTTGTATCAAGTATGCAAGGGGTTGCTTAATCACAGTGGGGCACATTAACACTGATAGTCCACCTACCTATTCAGATCTCATACAAACTTTGACTAAGAGGTTCAAACCTCCAAACCAGTCTGAAATGCATATGGCCCAAGTAGATGCCAGGAAAAGAAAACGGGGGAAGTCATTACCAGAATTAGCTCAGGATGTAAAAAGATTGATTCGCCTTGCTCATCCTTCTGCACCTGTAGAGATTCATGACAAATTATCTTACAGAGCTTTTAGGAATGCCATAAATGACCATGACCTTGAGTGGGAATTTCTGCAGTCCACTACAGAAATCATTGATGAAGCATTACACTTAGCTCTTAAATACGAGGCTTATAATACGAGTAAGCGAAAACCCTTCCTTAAGTATCAAAGCTTAGATGACAAAGATCAAGCTAATAATAAAACATTCAGGAAAGAGTCCAGATCCTGTTTATACTGTCAGAAAGTAGGGCACCTAGCTAAAGAATGCAACAAGAGAGAGCGGGACCTACATAATACCATGGATCAAAGTCGAATGCGAAAATATACTGACTTCAAACCCAGAAACGATTACCCTTCTACTAATAATGGCCTCATGTCTAGTATTCGGAACTCGGGAAACTGCTAGAAGGTTGATGGTGAGGGTCAACTGTCAACTAATAATGAAAATGAAATGAGACCTACATTTATATTATTTCAAATGAAAAATTCCGATCATGATGGACATTTTTTCACTGTTGATATTTGCCAGATACCATTATATCGCCTGTTAGATACCGGTTCAACCATGAGTGTTCGACACAGTAATAGTTTTAAAAATTTACAACAGAAAATGCAAACTAGGTTAAAAACCTCTAACCAAAAGCTGAGAATGGCTGATGGAAGTGAAGACAGAATATTGGAGACCATAAATCTTTCATTGTTTATTGACAATCAGGTTATCCATCAATTAATGGTAGTAGCAGATATTGAGATACCTGCTGTGTTAGGTTTTGATTGTATGGGCCAAAACAAGTGTGTCATAGATGTACCTAGTCGTACAATGCAATTGAACAATCATTGCATACCTTGTCAGCTCGAGAGTCAAGTACTTAGTTTATTCAGAATTACAGTAAGAGAAAATGTTACTATTCCATCACAAAGTGAAATGATTATACCTGCAAAATCAGTAGGGACCATACTGAGTGGGACCAATTTAGCAATTGATTCTACCACTGACACACTAAAAGAGGTATTTTAAAGTTCCTATGTTCACTGGCAAATGATGTTGTTCCATTAAGGCTTATTCATGTGTCAGACAAACCACAAACCATATACAAAAATAACTGGGACAAACAGTCCTTGTCCAGGATATCATACCTATTGAAAATATTCCAAGACTAGAAAGTGAGTGTGAAGAGGCAATACCAAACCAATTTCAAGTGATCTTAGATAGGTGCCAAGACCAATTGGCCAATGACTAAATGGAGAAATTAAAGGGTTTATTAGTCAGCAATCAGTTTGTATTTTCCATGTTTAAATTTGATTTAGGTCTGACCAATTTAGTTCGACATAAAATAGATACTAAAGATGAAAAACCAGTAAAAGTACCACCTAGGCGAGTACCTTTAGCACAGAGAAAAGAGGTTGAAGTTGAAATACAGAAAATGTTAGATAATGACATTATACAACCTAGTCATTCCCCATGGTCCACAGCTATGTTTGTTGGGAAAAAGCCTACAGGCGTAAGAATTTGCCTCGATCATAGGAAATTAAATGAAGTAACAGTCAAAGATTCATACCCACTGCCCAGAATTGATGATTCACTTGATGCTTTAAGGGGAAATGTGTGGTTCAGTACTGTAGATTTGTCAAGTGGTTACTATCAGGTTGGCATGGACCCTAGTGATGCCTCTAAAACAGCATTCGCCACATCCAAAGGTTTATTTGAATTTAAGCGTATGCCTATGGGATTGTCAAATGCTTGTGCTACTTTTGAAAGATTGATGGAGTATGTCTTGGCAGATATGCAGTGGGAAATCTGCATTGTCTATCATTATTTTTTCTAGAATCTTTGAGGAACATTTATCCAGGCTGCAAACAGTTTTTTTTTCTAGAATCAAAGAAGCTGGTCTTAAAATCTCTGCTCAAATTGTTGACTCCCCGCTTTGTTAATGTGGTGCTATTGAAACAACAGAACAGTATTTGTTTTACTGCCCTCTCTACAACGTACACAGACAGCTTTTTATTGAGCCCTTTTTTCACGATCCTCTGATTTCATATGATCACTATCTTTTTGGATCGCCCGAGTTCAGTTACGAACAAAACGTTGAAATTTTATTGGCAATGCAATCCTTTATTATCAATTCGAAACAATTTAACAGAAATTAGAGCTGTCAATTGAACCCACGACTTGTCTTTTGACATATGACACAAACAGTACATGTGCTCACTTTATTTTCTCTTTATATCATATTTCTTTTCATTATTTAATTTCACATATAACTGTATATTATTTTATCAAGTTTAATTTGTCTTAATTATTATATTAATTCATTATAATTTCTACCATTTGAGCATATATTCTGCTTTATAAATGTACTTTCTTCAGGAAACTTGTTTCCGAATCCTATTAATGATTCATCTGAATAGTTTGTACATATTCATACTTGTATTGTAATATTGAATTACTTAATACAATATCTTTACACTAAACATGTTTTTTATTTCATAGAGAGTTAAAGTTTCTTGGACACATTGTTAATAGTTCTGGCATTTTGCCAGATCCTTCAAAGATTGAAGATATAAGTACATGGCCAGTTCCAACTAGTTTGAAGGAATTGAGGAGTTTCTTGGGAACATGTCTCTATTATAGGAAGTTCATTCAGGATTTTTCTAAAATTGCGAGACCCTTCCACCATTTAACAGAGAAAGATACTTTGCATCGGTGGACCTCTGACTGCTAAGAGGCATTTGACTGTTTAAAAAGGACTTTGACCAGAAGTCCCATTCTGGTATATCCTTCTCTGGAGAAATAATTGTTATTGGATACAGATGCCTGTGGTTTTGGGTTAGGAGCTGTATTGTCCCAAATTGGTCCAGATAATAAGGAGCATATAATTGCTTACATTAGCAAAGCTCTCACAAAACCAGAACGCCAATACTATGTGTCCAGGCGTGAGCTTTTAGTTGTTTTAGCTGTAGTCAAACATTTTCATCATTACTTTTATGGAGTACACTTTACCGTTACAACTGACCATGGGGCACTTAGCTGGCATACCAATTTTAAAAATCTAGAAGGAGAGCTTGCCAGGTGCCTTGAAGTATTAGGTTGTTACAATTTTAGAATTAAGCATAGCGCAGGACATCGACATGTAAATGCTGATGGGCTGTCGAAGCGACCATGTGCAGATTGCAAGCACTGTGACCAAGTGGAAGGGAAAGATGATGTAAACACACTTAACAAATTTCAGTCCGTCGGAGCTCAGCGAGTGGCAACTAAACCTGAAACGAATGTAGAACAAAATGATATCTCAACTAATTGGTTGGAAGGTAAAACCAAGGAGGATCTTCTCCTAGCACAGCAGGAAGATAAAATCCTGAAACTTGTCGTTTCATGGTTACAGCAGAATAGTAGACCAGAATGTTCAGCCATATCGTACTTAGGAAAAACTTCCAAGGCTTATTGGGCACAATTGGACAGACTAACACTTGTTAATGATATTTTATATAGGAAATGGTTGGATACAACCACGGATGAAGTAACCCTTCAGTATGTCCTCCAAGACAAATGTAAAACCTCAGTCTTACAGTTACTTCATGATGATAAATTGGCAGGTCATCTTGGTATTAAACGGACTATTGCCAGAGTCATACATCGTTTTTATTGGGTGGGTTACACTAAGTATATATACAAATGGTGTAAATGCTGTAATGGATGCCAGCTGCGGAAGGGGCCATCTCATAATACCAGAGGTGCTGTGAAAACTTATGTAGTTGGTAAAACCTTAGACAGAGTGGCTTTGGATCCTTTAGGGCCAGTACCTCAGACTTATAGTGGAAATAAATACCTGTTAGTGGTAACCGACTACTTCACCAGATATGCAGAGGCATATGCTATTCCTGGCATAGAAGCAGCAACGGTAGCTGAAAAGCTGGTGAGATAATTTATCTGTTGGTATGGAGTTCCCGCACAAATCCATACAGACCAGGGGTCACAATTTACATCAGCTTTATTTCAAGAAATGTGTAAAATATTATACATTGACAAAACAAAAAATACGCAGTCATGTTAAGGCAGTCCATACATTGAAAATCAAAAAAAAAAACCGTGTTTTTACTTTTTGGTTCAATACACGCAATAATGCATTAATTTTACTCATTTAAAAAACCAATAAAATTATGATTGATCTACTCAAAATGAAAAAAATATATATTAGAAATCAATCACAGATGTCACGTGATCACATTAAAGAGAAAGTAGCATCGTCACCACTAAAACCGAACAGAACAACGGCATCCCGAGGTTCAATACATGTAATGAAGGAATCGGTGGATTGGGGATATCCTATTCTTCAAGAAAAATGCGTGGCAAAGTGTTGAATTTCATTTTATTAAATGTGGGAATAGATTGAAAGGCCAAATATGCCAGAAACCCCCCCTTTTCCGAGTTCTATGGGATTTTTCTTGCTACGTTCAATCCCTGTATTCTTTGCCATAGGAAATTATCGTATCTAATGATCAAGTCTGTTGACTGTTAAAATTTTTTCAAGATCAGTCTTCGGGATGCCGTTGTTCTATTGCGTTTTTTAAAATTTAATAAACAAATGTTAAAAATCGATTTTTTAAAACACTTTAAGGACGTAAGGTTTTTGTAATATCGATTGCGGACGTCTAAATATTCCGGATAAGTTACGTCACAGCAAATGTCATGTATATAATGCAATCGTCGTTTTCATTTTCATTTATTTTTAATAATCAACGTAGTAACAATTTTCCTTAAATACATGTTTCACAGATGTGCTTTTAAAGAGCTCTCCCTTCGTCACAAATTAATTTGTATTGTTTATCTGCTGAAATATCTGACAACAACGTTACCGTAGGCGTAGAATCTTACATGTGTATGCCCTGTCTACTGTTTTTTGGATAATAACAATAGAACACATTTAAGATGGCATTACCACACGATTGTATGGATATACACATGTTTAATAAAGTTAATAAAAAGACAGTAAAGAATAAAGAAATGTTATTAAAAATAAATGTGTAAACAGAAAGCTAAAAAAAAAGGGGGGTGATTTAACAATCAATGTTGTCTGAATTTCCCACTAATTAATGCCATAGTTACTAGATGACCAAGATGTGCCACCTTTTATATAGAAATATCTTATTTTGTCTTCATTACCTTGTCTTGTCAGAGGTTTTATTTGCAATGAATAAATGCCTTTGGTATTTTGGACTTGTCCTTCATAATAGCATATCCTGTGTAAAACATATGGATTTCTATTTTAAATTTTATGATGAAAATTGAAACCTGAAATGCAACCCAAATTGTCCCTATTCATTCATCAAAATATTTTTCTATTATTAACATGTATCAACCATCTTGGTAAAATAAATTACTATCTTTCACATTGAAATTTGAAAAGCAAAACATAATTAGTAAATTCAGAATTTGTGTAGATCTAGGTAAATTTCAAATTGAAGAAGGGCATCATAGAAAGATACAAAGAGAGGGAAGGGTCTGTATTAATAATATTGATTAGGAGTATCATTTCTTATATTTTCTAGAATTGTGGACACTTTATACTTATAAAAATTAACATTTTTTGTAGTCTTTTATATTGTATGCTATGTCACTAACAACCAACAATTAGCTATAGAAAAATAAGAAAAGAAAACAAGACTCATTTGTCTGGATTATTTTAAGAATCCAAATTAAATTGGATAAACAAGAATAAAATCCAAAGCATATGTTGTCTGCTAACTTGGATTTCAGATCTCCAAAAAGAAAAAAAAATAAAGCAAAACAATGAGTGTGTATTTATTTATACACCATTTTGATGCCACCAATTTTCTATCATCTTAAAACCAGATATTTTGTAAAGAACTGCCCAATGCACAGCCAAATTTGCCTACAAATGTTTCAACTGTTTCAGACAGGAATAATTGTGAAATGCTTTTCCTGTAGGGTCCTATGTTAAATTTGTCCTCAGTCATGGTCATCTTGGATTTCCGATTTTCAGAGAAAATTGATAATTTGTAAGGGACCATTCAATGATTACTCATGTTCAGTTAAAAAAGTTTGGGTTCAATCAAATATCTATATAGTTTCTGAGATGAATGGCTTTTTTTTATTTGTCCTGCATCGGTGGCCATCTTAGATTTCCGATGGACAAAAACAAAACTTTTTAAGAGGGTCAAATATGACAGATTCCTACAAAATAACATGTTCATCCCATGTGTGGTTTCAGATAAGATTTTGAAACTTCAGCATCAGAAAGAATTGGTCGTAGAAGCCATGTTGAATTTCTGAATCCAATGAAAAACATGATTGATTGATTTGATTTTTGGTGTTTAATGCCACTTTCAACAATATTTCAGCTATATCATGGTGACCAGTTTTAATGGTGGAGGAAGGCGGAGTACCCGGAGAGAACCACCGACCATGGGCAAGCAACTGGCAAATTTGATCACTTGCGTCTGCAAGTCGAGTGCTTTTTTTGTAATTTACAAAGCCGGGGGTGAACCCACGCCGTATTGGTGATAGGCTTATATGAGTTGTTAGATCCAGCGACCTAACTCATTGAGCCACCATGTAATGTTGAGAATCACCCATGTAATATACATTTGTATCTACCATGTTTGGTTCTAATTGGGCCTGTGGTTAGTAAGAAATAGTTTTAAATGTTTATGGACGAAGATGAATGCTAAATTATGGCAATAGCTAATTTTTGTTTTAATACTTGAAAACCATTATTTGTAAAATAATTTATTCCATTAAAACCTACAGAAAATATTCTTATTAGTGTCATAAGTTTGATGCAAATCCAAAAATATTTTAACAGAGAAAGTGTGTTTTTAAATGAATAAATAGGGTAATTTTCAAAAGTTGACATATTTCTGTCAAGATAGTGTAATTGTAATGAGATGTTTGTTGGATATTTTTTTGTATACTAAGGTTTAGTATATCACAAAAAATAAACCGAACAAACACCTAATTCTAACATGTCCTTCTTTTACTTTGTGAACAAACGAGCGATTTATCGATTGGTTATAATCTCATTAGCACATGCACATGTGACCGACTTTCCCGTCGTAAATGTACATCTTGATGAATTATTGTCTGCTCGAATTTGACAGCATGAATTGTGTGCGACATATTCTGCAAACGTAAATATAAATACCCGTCTCCCAATCAAAGTATACTACGGTATTTGTACTCTTAGACATATCAGAATCGAAATAATTCATGGAAGCCAGAATTAATGTGTCTTGAGTTTTAACATGGGTTGGCAGACATTGGTAAATTTTATCCCTCGCCTCTGGCTCGGGACAAATCATTAATATCCACCAACCCATGCTAAAACTGAAAACACATTCTGACTTCCACGATTTATTTCTTAATTAGATTATGTTAACTGTTCAATGTGATGGAACATTTAAAAACAAGTTCCTTGTGTATGGATAATGTCATATTCACAACAAGCATTAATTGTTTGGAGTGGTCATTGGTGTACCCTGTTGCAATGCATTTTTTCTGACCCCATTATTTATCCTGTCCCAAGCCATGACCTGCATTTCCAACATCAGATGCTGTTGCCCCCCTTTTTTGTGTTTCATTGAGTGGCGATTGATATTGGTGGAATTGAGAAAGTTAAAACAGTATAATAAATGGTCAACAATTCAGAATTGTTGACCATTACTGTTTTAACTTTCTTTTCATAATCCTATACTTCTTTCCTTTATGACCATTATCCAAATGCCACCTTTCAACCATCAATTATTGATTGTAAACTTAATTCTCATCAGGAAAATATAAAAAATGTACATAGCTGAAACACTGCTTACTTGACATTACAAAAATAATCAATCAACTATTCAACCAAATTTGTTAAGGATTGATCGCAATTTGTGTTCGGTTCATGAAGAAATACATGCACTGCAGGTTATGCAAGGGTGTGTACAACCTGATTGAGGTTATTTCTAATGAACCAAACAAATAATTTCGATCAATCCTTATAAATTAATTCAAACTTTTTTTGTTATGATATTGAAAAATATATTTATTTTTTCAAAATATGGCAAATACATGTAATCGGAAATAAATTTTTATAACCCCAAAGGTGCCTCATTTAAAGAAAATCGCCTGATGACAATGGCACACGACGCCTTGAGAACGACGTCTATTTTCAGATTCAGTACAT
>MJUT01024526.1:28137-40956 GCA_002080005.1 Gigantidas platifrons
ACAAATCCATACAGACCAGGGGTCACAATTTACATCAGCTTTATTTCAAGAAATGTGTAAAATATTATACATTGACAAAACAAAAAATAGTCCATTTCATCCTGAAAGCTCTGGCCTGGTAGAAAAATTAAATGGGACTATAGAAGACATGCTAAGCAAATTTATCAGTAAGAACCAGAAGGACTGGGATACATTTTTACCCTTTCAAATGTTAGCTTATAGGTCATCACCACGTGATACCTTAGGTGAATCCCCTAATACCATGATGTTCGGTCGAGAAGTTTTAATGCCTATGGATTTGCTATTTGCCAAGACAAGCCAATTAACAGACGTGTCGCCAATCTAATCAACTGAATGGACAAAGTGCATGATATTGTCGGGGACCGGCTGCTTAAAGCTGCAGACCGTCAGAAGAGTCGTTATGATATTACGTGTAACACACGAGAGTATAAAAATGGGGATGGGGTTTTATTACAACATAATAAGAAGTATAAAGTTCGCGACTCAAAACTTCAAAATAAATGGGAGGGTCCTTATACTATTACCAGTAAAATATCTGATCTTTTGTATAGAATACAAGAAGGACTACATACCAGATCTAAAGTTATACACATAAATAGATTAAAACCATATGAAGGGTACTTTAAAAGATGGCTAAGACCAATGGAAGACCCTACCCCTTAATACCAAAGGGAAAGAAAGTGCAGGTGACAGACAGACCTGGACAGTTTATTTAGTTTTCTATGTTTATTTTATTTATATTATTATATATGTGTATATGTTATATATGTATTCATTATGTATCGTATATGTTTATAAATGCGGAATATTCAGAGACCATGACTATTTAAAAAAATATATATTTATATATCTGAGTTGAAATGTTTGTTATAGTCATTAACAAGACATTATGTGAAAAGTATTAAAGTGCCCTGTTGATCAGGAAATCTAGGATCTTTTAAATTTACTTTACAAAGATATATTGAGTGATTTAGAAGTAATGATAATGCATTGCGTGAACCTAAGTGATGTTGATGAAATGGTAATTCATCACTTGAACATAAGTGATGTTGATGTGATAGTATTTAATCACTTGAACCTAAGTGATGTTGATGTAATGATAATTCATTACCTGAACCTAAGTGATGTTGATGTAATGATACATGTAATTCAGAACCTAAGTGATGTTGATGTAATGATAATTAATGACTTGAACCTAAGTGGTGTTGGTGTAATGATAATTCATTACTTGAACCTAACTGATCTTGATGTAATGATAATTCATTTCTTGAACCTAATAAGTGATGCTGATGTAATAACAATTCATTACTTGAACCTGAGTTTTTGTTTGTGTGACCAGCAGCTTTTAATGTTGATTCAAGTTGACTGCTCGACAATTTCAGAAATATTGAACTTGGTCCTTAATGTTTTTTTTTATTATTTTTATATTAACAGACTATGGATAGACCTGTCTGGACAGACCAATGCAATGATTGTGGGAGAAGGTATCCATCTCCAGCAATGTTGAGAAAGCACAGAACCAGAACGCATGGAGAGCGGGTCCACTGCCAGTTTCAGGGATGTAACTGGAACTGTTCGTCGCGAGATGTGCATCGTCTGCGGAAGCATGAGCTGGACCATGGCGTAGGTTCATACCCATGGCAACTCCTAGACCACACCAGTCCATGCCTTCGGTAGTATCTACCCAACCTGCATGCCACTACCAGTACACCACTAAAGACACCACCACCAACCCCCAACCGGAAGTTAAATGAGAGCACCAGGCATGTTCTGATGGAATTGGACCAGGAAATGCCAGATTTCGCAGATATGTTCAACCTCAGGGAACCAGCAACGCAATCCCCAATGAAACAGCTTAGAGATGAATACTCTCCTGAAGTTGAACGTCCAGTTCCATCAGATCTGGCAAGTATACCTTCTGATCAGCTCTTCAGCAAGTATCTGACCTCAGAATCAGATACTGCTGAAGGAGGGTATTCACCATCTGACTCACCATTTATAACGGACAGAGAGGTTACCACCTCTGTTACGGGAACAGAACTAGAGTCTCCCTTTACCAGAGAGACACCACCAGAAGAACCAGAGCTTGTCACTGTTACTTTATTGCCACCAACTAAAGAGGTATATGACCTCTCCGTTCACAGTATTTCTGATAGAATGGTTAACAACGCTACTATGGGTATTGAAACATAGTTTCTTGTAACCAATGAGACCCCGACAGTAGAACCAGAGCCTGTCACCCCAGTACCAGATACTGAAGAGTCGTCTTCACCTCAGCAACAGGAGCCCCTGGACCTTACGGTCAACCAACATAAACAGCTACAGTCAACGAAGATTATACCAACAGAGTGCCAGACTCTAGTTATAGACTGTACCGGTGTATGGTATAAACCTATCAGAATTGACGTGGAAGATAAATGCATGGTGCATATGTGTTTAGACCCACGCCTATTCTTTGCTGGTGCACCGTTTCACTATTTACATTATCCACTCGCCAAATCATTGAATGAAAAGATTGCCATGTCTAGGCGGATTATGAAATTCGCTACCAGAGAAAGTTAGTGCCATTAGGAACTAGGTCGATCATGAGGCAAGAACGTTGCTAACTTCCTGGTGGTAGCATGATCGAGATGAGGGACACTTGGATGATGGACAGTCAAGAAGACGAGACCGAAGAGTAAGGTTTAGAAAGGATTATGTAGGGTTTTTATTGTTAGGTAGGTTCTCTTATTTTTAGTTCGAGGACGAGCTCTTTTNGGGGGGTGGGTAGTGTTACGAATTAGGAGTTAGGGATAGGATAATTGTTTGTATGTGTATTTATTAGATTTTCTATGTATGTGCTACTCTTGATTTACTTTTTCTTGTTCAGTTGGTATTTCATTCGTGTATCGTGTACAGGCGTCTGATTAGCACTGCGCGTGTGTGTGTATGAATGGACTATTATTTATATTTCAGCCATCGTCATCGCGAATATTTATTGTATGTATATTGTTATTTTATATGGGAAAGTTTGCATGGTTAAGATAAAGTTCGTCCTCATTGTTTGAACTTGGGTTTGTTTTCCATAAGGGTAATTTATAATGCGCACGTGTGTTATCTCACACTTTATGTGGCCCGGCTTGCGGCCCCGTTGACTGTTATAATTACCGTGGGAACTTCCGGAGTAACCAACCAATCAGCGTCGTCTGACCCAAATCCAGACACTTTAACCCGAGACCAGGGCAGTTGCACCTTTTAAGCACCTTATAATATTATCCTGAGCGCTACCAGCTACGATTTAGATTACTTATTTCTCCAGTACTGTATGTTATTTAGATTGGTACGTTCTCCATAAGATAGAATATTCCGACCTGTGACCTATATACTTTACTACGTCCATGACTTGCGACAGGTCGGTGGTTTTTTCTGTCAGATTCTTCGCAGGACATCACTTTTGTGCAGGACATGACTGCAGATCACAGTGATCAGACAGGAATTTATCTTTGTGTTAATGTATTAAAGATAAGACCTAATCATTATTATATGCTTACCATCCATTGACATATCCTAATGCAAAATGTCCACCCCAGTCATATATTTGACAGATCAAAAACCCGACTCAATCCAGCGGCACGTCTGTATATACAAGAATATAGGAAGTGACCCCCCCCCCCGTGATTTGTAGCTATTTCCATTTCGTTGTGAGATTAAGATGATGGTAGGTCTGACGTCTTTAAAATGGGTTGTGACGTTGTTGATAGACAGCTGAGATAGGTGTGTTATACATGCTTTTGTATATAAATCAATGTAGATAAAGGCTATGTATGTCCCAAAAACCGAAGCGTTGTAGACCGACCGAAAAAATCGAAAAATTGATGAGCCGGTCGAAATTAGTTTTCTGTAAACATAAGAACCTTGTGTTATGTAAAGGAATAGGGGGGTGATTTTTTTTTATACAAGTGCCTGTGTGTATGACATACCCTGATCACTACTGAGCATACTATCAATTAAAATTATTGACATTTACTGTTTATAGCAATGTACTGTCTACTGTATTAATCATAATTGTTATATATATGTAACTGCCCCCTGTGGGACCATGATTAGATTAATAAATATTTTATTTGATTTTTGTACAACACCCGCCATGGGTATCAGGACATCTCGGGACCTGGACATCTCGGTACTGAATATATGCGACATTTCGGTACTCGGTACTGAATACTAATAATAATTTGATTGAATTTAAAAAAAAAAATTATATTTATTTTACATGTAGACGTTGTTTATACAAATTTGTACGTGTTTTTTTTAATTATCATAAACAAAATATACTCAAATGTTTATGATAATAGAAATTATTGAAGACTCGTTAGGGTGACGAACTTTCATACATCGGGGATATGAGATAATCTGAAGCAAAGGTCAAAATAATGAAAATAAAAATCAATACAAAAACAACGATCTCCGGGATCGATCTACAATGGAACTATGAAAAACAAACATCCATCCACTTTTGGGTTATATATTAAAGAACTACTAGTACCAAAATAATGACAATTGATAAGTATCAAACAATTGTGGTCAGTACCGAATTGTCTCATCCAAGTCCCGAACTGTCCAGTACCGAATACCGAGATGTTCAAGTCAGTACCGAAATGTACAGGTACCGAGTTGTCCAGGTACCGAGATGTCTAGGATTCATACAGTGGTTTCCATTCAAAATGTTTTAGCCAGGAGGATACACATTATAATTTAGCACAATATTTTCAAGATATCATATATATATATACTGGACACAACCAATGAAAACTGGTTCCTTTTGCGGGAAAAAAGTTTTCGCTTCATCATTCATAAAAAAAAAATTATAATAATTTCGGTCGCCGCCTCACTATTTTTGTCTGGAAAATCCGAAGAACAAGAATTTTTTTTGGTGTGGCCTAAATTTTACTTAAAAGGGAAAAAAAATTATCTTGTGATTGTATATAAGAATATTAAGATTGTAAACACCATTTCAACAGGTAGTAAAACACCATAATCCTCCAAGATTATCTGGCTATGGAACGGAGTCCTTTAAATGTCTTTAATTTCCTGTATGTTGATGATGAGTGCCACTTTTACTCTGCCGAAAGTCTACCACGAGTTTGTAACGATGTACAAAATGTATTATGTACATACTGTTACAGTAAGAGACAGATTTGTTGTAAAACGCCCTTCTCTACCAATGTAAAAAGTTTCATCCAATCGATGCCGTCTATATCATGTACTGATGTAGGACCCTGTATTCTTGGATCATATCATTCCTATCACGACGATATTCCAAAGTTAGTAATTATATATATCCAGTAAAAAGTACGAAGTCTGTCCTCAAATGACAATATTTTTGACACAACAGTCAACACAACTAATCTCGTTGAAATTAGACTACCGAAAAAAGTTTCTACTCTATACTTCCAGGATAATTTATAAGTGAAATATTATATTTTGCATGAGTAACAACAAAATTTCTCAATCATTTTAAAGTACAGCAATCCATTTAGTGATACTTGAGCAAAACCGGAAGTGAAAACAATATAGACAGAATGAAAAAAACAACAATAAAAAATATTAAATCAATCAATTTCATCATTAAAATGTATTGCTATTTTAACCAATTAAAAATAAAAATAGATAAATAAAGATTTTACTTCAATGGTTGAGGTTACATGTACAACCTGAAATAAGTAAAAATGTTATTCATTTTGAAGTTCAACAAGAGTTGTCGTTCTTGGAATTGTGATTTGGAGTGGTTAATTTAAAAGTAAAATAACAAAAAAAATGACACTAGGCTACAAATGAGAATAAAATTGATATTTTGCAGAGGAGATCCTATATTTTTCATTGTGCTATATAGTTAATAACAAATCGCCTGTTCACAGGAGATAATGTGTTCTGATCTCCAACCTTTTTACATACTTTGATAGTAAAACAAATGTGACCATTCTGATTTTATTTTGGGTATAATTGCAATAATAGCACAAATAAACACTTGTCCTTGAATATACATTTATTTTCCTCAAAACACGTCATAAAACAAAATATTGAGAGAATTTGTGACATAAGGTAAATCACTTTTTCTTGATTTTGCATGATCCTTATGTGGAGCCATACTTAACAATCACAACATTATTATTGTATTATATATTGTTATTTGTCAGTGGGTATGTAATACGTGCCTATTAAGGGGCATAAATGAGTAACTCCATCATAGGTTCAAGGTTCTTTATTTGTTACCACAATCAATAATATATTGATATTTAACACAGAAATAATAGAATAAATAAATTAAATAACACATCAATGACAAAACTACCACAGACTTAATTCTAAAACATATTATACAATACAGTGTGTTATAATGGGTAATTATATCCAAATTTACCTTCTGACAATGTACGCAATACTTTATACTATTAAGGTTATCAACCTAAGTTCTTGTTTTAAGCAATGTAATTATAACTATGTTGGTTGGTTTTTGAGGGTTTTACGTCCGGCTACCCTGCTCAGGTATTGCGGACATACATTTCTTCTTCTTGCTAGGCCTTTGCCTGCAATTTGTATCCCGTGTTGGTGTCGGTGGTCTATCACCAATTTCTGTTTCGGTACTATTATACTCAGGATAGGGATCGATAAGAGCTGGATCATCCGGGTCGAATCGATCTGATAGAGATATCGATCCGTCTCTAAAATTCGTTTGGTATGCTAGTTTTGATCTGTCGTACGGACTATATATAACTATGTAACAATATAACTTGTTAATATTATTCCAATAAATTACAATTGTCTGGTAACAATATAACTGACATATTTCTAAATTATACCCTTCTAATTATAAAAACATGTATACAAGTATATAATATTCTGTGTATGTACTGTAATATTCAATTAATTACAAACGTTATTGATTTAATACACAAGTTTGGTATCTATTCCAGATTTGGTTACAATAGTCAAATCTGCCAAGGGAGAATACTCTATATGCATTCTACAACATTATATACTATAAATACAAGACAAAATCGTCTGTTCATAAAATACATAAACAATAAACGATGCTTACCACTTGTGGAGCGTGTTTTATTTGGTAATAAAATAATGGTACAGGACTACATGATTACATTCTTTCTTATTACACCAGTTACATCAAGTCCTGTAAACCAAAATTATACATTTATAATAATAGGACTAAATGTCAATATAAGTATACGTGCAACTATAAAAATACATATAAATACAATTCATATATTTGTTTTAGTAAATATACAATGTACTTTTAAAATACAATAAACATATTAATGTAGCGAATTGAGCTACTGATTTGTTTACATCTGTATCTTGTCCGTTCATCCATGAATCGGACCAAGCGACAAAAGCTTTCTATCATTAAAATAATAGTGTGTAATTACACCGCTAATAACATTTAAAAATACCGACCTAGATATAACTGAATTAAATACAATGCACTCATATCTTTCACTCACTCAGATATTACGGACGTGCGACCAAAAAGGGGGGAAGGTTTAATCGGAAAATGTGATATCGTTGTGAAATTTGTAAATGTGAATAGATAATTAGAAACAGTTAAAAGAAGTCCAACTTACAGTTATCAAGTGTTATTCTGTCTCAGTTGGTCATTTTTGGACAATTTTTTATCAAGTCTTCTGTCAAGTATATCAGTGCGACCAAGTCGTTCAATGTCCAGTCTTCGTCTCTCTACACGAGGAAATTAACATTTCCCGCCAGACGAAAACAACCAATGAAAACCGTTTCAAATATAACCCCCGATAATTATTTACATGAACTTTAGAGTAAAGGGTACTCACAGTAAAGTTAGAAATGTCTAAGGGTAAAACCCTTAATAGAAATACTCTGCAAAAGGTTAAATAAATCGTTTGCAAATACTAGTAATAATTTTAATGTTAATTTTATTTAAAAGAATAGCAAACAATTAAATGTATACTAAATATGAATTTAATAAATGATGAAAATATCACTCTGCTACATCCTCCCCTCTGTTGAAAAATGACTTCCATGTCATCAGAATGGTTCCCCATCTTCTGAAATCTGACGTCCTCGACAGTGCAAATCTAGGCGGTTCCCTTCATTATTTCCATGATGGTTCTGGCTAATTCCATCTCTAGTCCCTTGAATTTTCCGTCCTTAGCTTCCTGCTTTAACCAAATCACCTTCATCATCCATTCTGGTAGAGTGGTAGCCTTTGTGGATGTGACATAGTCAGAGAGGTACTGAGGTGGTCGTCTGTTCCTCTGTGGTCTAGTCACTGGTGAATCTGGTTGTTGTTGCGGTGGTGTTGGTAGAACACGACGTTGTCTTTGTCGTGGTGGTGGTGGTGGTGTTGGTAACAATCTTGGAGTTGTGGGTACATCTGCCGTTTCCTCAAGTGATGTATCTGTCAGCGGGCTGTCATCTGGTACATCAGAAGTGTGTTCTTCTGTGTCCTGACCAACCGCTTCTATTGTTATACCATCATCACTGACAGGGGTTGGTTCATCAGTATCATTCATATCTGCTGAAGGTAGAGTGTCCTCTACAAAACTAGTGCCCTGTCCCCTATCAACTTCAACATGACCGTCATCAGTGAAATTGATAGTTCTTTCCTGATCACTATCCACATGATGTGCATCACTGTTGGTGTTGTTCTGTGGCTCTTCATCAGGTCTATAAATCACATAATACTCCTGCTCCGACTCCTCATCCGATTCTAACTCAACTGTGTCCCCGTTGTTGTCGGGCTTCGTCGGTTTCTTCCTTGGCTTTCTAAGTCGTTGCCGTTTGGGTGCAGGATTTATCTCATTCGGTTTCTCCGAATTCTCATCTTCCGGCAGGAATCCGATTGGCAGAAGGAGGTTTCTGTGCAATGTTCTCTTCCGTCCTTCCCCATTCTCTCGCTGAACCACATACACTGGGATGTCTCTGTTAGGTTGGCTAACAATCCTGTATGGTTCATCTTCCCACTTGTCTGCGATCTTATGTTTCCCGTCGAAGGCAACTATCTTATCTAGTACTATGTCGCCGGGTTGCAGAATGGCTCCTCGTACTTTCTTGTCGTAACCAGATCTCTGTCGTTCTTGCGCTGTTCTAACTGATCTGGTTGCAAGTTCATATGCCTTCTTCAATCTCTCTTTCATGGTCTCAACGTACTTTGTAGATGGTTCTTTCTTTCCCTCAACTTCTAAACCAAAGGCGATGTCAACCGGTAATCTAGGTGTTCTACCAAACATCAGGAAGTACGGGGAAAATCAAGTAGTCGTTTGTCGAGTACAGTTATACGCATGGACGATTCCAGCAACATGCGACTTCCAGTCCTTCTTTTGATTTGAGTCTAAGGTACCAAGCATGTTGAGTAGCGTTCGTTTGAAACGTTCTGTCATGCCGTTCCCCATAGGATGGTAAGGTGTGGTTCTCGACTTCTCCATTCCGGTGATGTGACATAGCTCTTTGATGATCTTCGATTCAAAGTTGGCCCCTTGGTCGGAATGGATTTTTTTTGGCAAACCATAATGTACTACGCAGTTATTGAAGAAGGCTTCTGCAGTGGTCTTTGCAGTCTGGTTTCTTGTTGGGATAGCTATGGCATACCGTGTAAAATGGTCGGTTATGACAAGGATGTTCTCATATCCGCCTTTGGATCTCTCAAGTGATAAATAATCCATGCATACCAATTCCAGTGGTTGAGATGACTCGATGTTGATAAGTGCTGCTCTCTCGTTGGCTGGTTTCTTTCTACGTATGCATCTGTTGCAGTTGGTAATCCACGTTTCGACATCTCTGGTCATACCATACCATACAAATCGATCTTTGACGAGTGATAGTGTCTTGTCGCGGCCCCGATGTCCCATATCATCATGAAGTGAAGTCAAGACCGTAGCAATACAGGTCTCTGGAAGGACAAGTTGTCTAACTAATTCGCCGTTGGTGTTGATCACTCTATATAGTATGTCATCAATCAGTTTGAACTTCTCGAAGTTGTTGATGAACCATGTGTTGAGTGGATTTCTTTCAAGTTGTTCTTTCGTTGGCTTTCGAAGTTCCTCTATCCAATGTACCCATTCTTTCATAGTATTGTCTCTTTTCTGTTCAGCATTAACATCTATCAGGTGTCTGTTTGCCAAAGGTGGTTCATCAGCTGAAGTGACAGACATCGACAAACACTGTACATAGGGTTGAACATGTTGTAAGTTGCAGATGGCTTTTACGGAATCTGTGCTGATATTGGAAATGTTGTTCTTTCCAAGTAGTCCTGGTAATCTGGAGAGGCCATCATCGTCAGCGTTGCTACTTCCTGGTCTGTACATGATACTGAAGTTGTATGATGTCAGGGCGGCAATCCAACGATGACCAGTGGTATCTAGTTTGGTTGATGTAAGCACATATGTCAACGGGTTGTTGTCAGTTAGTACAGTGAATGTGTTCCCGTAGAGATAGTCATGGTACTTTTCAGTGACAGCCCATTTCAAAGCAAGAAATTCTAGTTTGTGTACTGGATAGTTCTTCTCTGATTTACTAAGTCCTCTGTTGGCATATGCTATCACTCGCTTCTGGGTATCTTGTTCTTGATACAGTACAGCTCCAAGTCCGAGCATGGATGCATCAGTATGGAGTTCAAATGGCTTGTTGTACTGTGGAAATCCAAGTATAGGTGGCTTCTGTAGTTGTCTCTTTAGTTGTTGGAATGCGTTTTCCTGTTGTTGACCCCAGATCCATGATGTTGTAGTGGGCGACTTGGCTTTGCATCTCGTTTTCTTCTTTGGTACTGGCATCAAGTCTGTCTGTGGCCTAGCTATCTTCGAGAAGTCCTTAACAAACTTTCTGTAGTAACCGATGAATCCAAGAAATTGTCGAACTTCTTCTGGTGTGTTAGGACGTGGTCAATTACTGACTTTTTCGATTTTAGCTGGATCAGGTTCAATGCCATCTTTCGAAACTATGTGGCCGATGTACTTCACTTTCTCCTGGAAGAACGTGCATTTCTTTGGTGAGAGTTTCAAGCCGCTTTCAAGTAGTCGCTGTAAAACTCTTTGTATTCTATCAAGGTGTTCTTCGTAGGTTTTGGAGAAGATAATCAGATCGTCTAGGTAAATGAAGCAGATGTCTAGGTGTAAGTCTCCAAGTACCTCTTCCATGAGCCTCTGGTATGTCGTAGGGCTATTCACTAGGCCAAAGGGTAGGCGGTTGAATTCGTAGAATCCTAGAGGTCCTACTGTAAATGCTGTCCTCTGCTTGTGCGATTCTTCTACTTCTACTTGATGATAACCGGATTTCATATCTAATACTGTATAATAATGGTTTCCACCAAGTGCATCAATTATTTCTTCATTCCTTGGTAAGGCGTATGAATCTTTTATGGTATTTGTGTTCAGCTGCCGATAGTCAATACACATTCTCAACTTGCCATCTTTCTTTCGGCATAAAACGACATTCGACGACCAAGGTGAATGGGAACGACGGATTATTCCTGCTGCAAGTAGCTGTCGTAAGTGGTCCCTAACTTCGTCGAACATCGCAGGTGGAATACGTCGATGCCGTTGCTTGAATGGTGTGTTCTCAACCAATTCAATGTGATGACGAACTGCTGTTGTGTGTCCTATATCCGTATCTGATGTGC
Source organism: Gigantidas platifrons (assembly GCA_002080005.1). Taxonomy (NCBI): domain Eukaryota; kingdom Metazoa; phylum Mollusca; class Bivalvia; order Mytilida; family Modiolidae; genus Gigantidas; species Gigantidas platifrons. The sequence continues at coordinate 39,803 of MJUT01024526.1, forward strand.
TGAACACGTCTCTCTTAACTGTTGAAGTAATCGTTTTCCTTCTTCCAGTTGTTCGTTACTGAGGTCAGTTGGTAATGTGACATTGTGCAGAACATCAGAGCTAGTATCTTCAGGTAAGTCAATGTCAGCTACCGAAACTGGATGAAGTTCACACAAGATGGCATTTGGTGAAACGGTGATGGTTCTGGTAGTGACATTGCTTATGTGGACTGGAACTAGTTGATTGCTTCGATACTGGTATGACACAAGGGATGGTGCAATGTCTAAGTCATCAGGGATCGCTGCTTTGTCCGTAGGCTGCATCATACAACAAACAGGTTGGTATGGCAATTCCTGAGCCGTGTATCCTTGTAACGTGACATCCCTGTTTGGTGGTATCCGTATGTTTTTCCTCTCTGCACACTTAATGACTGCCAGTTTATAAGATCTCTTGTGCAGTTCTTTCTCCCTTATTAGTAGGCAACGGAATGTCAGGTACCATGGCGTAAATAACTCTGCTTCCTGTAGGAATCTGACCCCGAAACGTTGCTTTACATCATCCATTGCTACCTTTAGTACGTTGGTGCCAATCAGCAAAGGTACGCTGCTGTTGTACGTACTGTCTGATACAACTAAGAGTAGACAATGTTGAGGTCTATCTGATGTTGAAGTTCCTGGTAGCTCTAAGTCGACTGTGATGTAACCTAGGTATGGCATTTCTTCTCCGTCAGCACATTCGATGTGTAGTATACGTCGAGTGTCTGGATAGGTTGGTTAGCAAGGTACTGCTGATAGAAAGATTCGCTTACAGTGCTAACTGTAGAACCAGTATCTAAGAGGGCTGAAGCAGTAATTCCATTGACCTTTATGGTTACTTCGTTAGGACTTCCCAAAAGTCCAGTAGTTTCTCTAGTTGACTGCTGTTGGTAGGCGTATGTTCTATCTTCAGCGTTCATCTGCTGAAAGTTGTAGGCCTGTCTGGAGTGATCCATCCTAACTCGACATCCAAGAGCTATGTGTCCTGGTTCACCACAACGAAAACAGATGATAGGTTCATAGTCGTGATGAGTGTGAGTCGGAGTAGGTGGATAAGTACGAGTCGGAGCAGGTGGATGAGTATATGAGTAATCAGCATCAGCTGATTCATTGTCATCCCAGTAAGGTCGCTGTTTACG
>MJUT01024532.1:0-18624 GCA_002080005.1 Gigantidas platifrons
GAAAGTGGCTTTAAACACCAAAAATCAAAAATCAAATCAAACCACACACTTTTTGACACATTTGGACCTCTTGTTTCTTTTGTGTATTTCTGATCAACAAAAAACATTCCTACCAAGTTTGGTTCCAATTAGTGCAGTGCTTTATATTTCAGAGAAGACAATTAAAAGAAACAATACTCTTATTGACATCTTTGGGCCTCTTTTTTCATTTTGTGGACTTATAATCAACAAAATAAAACCATTGACTTCTCAATGAACCATCCACTGAACATTCCAAATCCTAATAAGTTTGGTTCCAATTCAGGCAATTGGCCTAGTGGTTTCAGAGAAGACGATTAAAACAACACATTTTTAACACATCTTGTACTGTGAATCCTGATCAACAACAAAAAATAGAGGACCATCTAATGAATATTCATACCAAGAATGGTTCCAATTGGACCAATGGTGTCAGAGAAAATTTTTAAAACGTATAGGCTTACGAACGACGATGACCATGGATGCTAAGTGATGGCAATACCTCACATGACCAATCTTTTCAGCATTTTACTGGTTTCATTGCAGCTAAATTAAAATTCCTTCAAACATGAAAATGATTGTAACTTAATTCTACTCCATGTCATGTGTTTGAATAAATCTATAGAAATAAAAGAACGGCCTAGCGCATGAATGCGCGACGTATCCCCCCGCACTTGCATAATATTTAGTTTTATATATTTATAAAAAGCAGCCTTGCAGTCTTAATGTATAACATACTTACAAGCCACATGCAAAGATTATTCAAATCTATCCATGTTTACTAAAGTTATCACGTAAACAAGACACAATTCTCAAAATTGGTGATTTTTCAACCAAAAACTAACATTTACCCCCAAAACCCTTGCTTCAAATATTTCCATGTTAGAACCCATCCAAGATAATGATAATTACAAGCCACTTGCAAAATATTATTCAAATCTATCCATGTTTACTCAAGTTATCGCGTAAACAAGACACAATTCTCAAAATTGTTGATTTTTCAACCAAAAACCAAGATTTTCCTTCAAAACCCTTGCTTCAAATATTTCCATGTTAGAACCCATCCAAGATAATGATAATTACAAGCCACATGCATAAAATTATTCAAATCTATCCAAGTTTACTCAAGTTATCGCGTAAACAAGAAAGTGTGACGGATGGACACAGACGGACAGACGACCGCTATTACTATATCCCCTCACCGCTATCGCGGGGGATAAAAAGGTCTATGAAGAGTGAAGCATATGACAGCAGCATACATACACACATTATATGTCGACAAGAGAAAGATGAACAACTCAACAAGTGTATATTAAAACCAAGTATGGACACAGTATTTTGCTTGACACAATAAACTACATGTACTGAACCCATTGAATTTTGGCGGTTTTGGTGTTAGGGGGTTATGACGCTTAACGCCACTTTCAACAATATTTCAGCTATACCATGTCAGTCAGTTTTATTGGTAAAACCAAACTGGTGTACCCAGAGAAAACCACCGACCTATCAGAAGTCACTGTCAAACTTTATCACATAATGTTGTATCGAGTGCAACTCTCCATGAGTGGTAATTGAACTCACACCTTTAGTGGTGATAAGCATTGATTACACAGGTAGTTGTAAATCCAACTACCAATGATGCCCCAATTTCAATTTGGTTGGACATTTGTCTGCTTATATATATGCTTTCTAAAAATGTAATATTTCAAAATTTGTGGCTGGTTATAACTAGAGGCTCAGTTCAGTTCATTTGGCTGAGGGGGTTTCAGAGAAGAAAATTAAAATGTGAAAAGTTAACTGACGACGGACGCCAAGTGATGGCAAAAGCTCACATTGCTTTGGCAAGATGAGCTAAGAAATGTTAGTGTTCCTATTAGAATCAAAATAATTCATGGACACCATGATAGTTTGTATAACATTTTAACATGGGTAACATTATATTTTCATAGAAATTTTAATTTAAAGATTTTACAAGTATAATGCTATCCATGTTAAAATATCCACATAAAAAACAATTATGACTTACATGTATTATTTCTTTAATGAATCTGGTTGCAAATACTAAGAGCTGATTTACAAATTAGACAAGAAAGAACTATTTATTGTTTTTCTGTAAAACTGTCATGACCAATATTGTTTATAAATAATTTATAGATGAAAAAGTAACATACCACAACATTTTTTTATATATTTTTTACACTTTATATTATATAAACTAGTATTACTGTGAGCACAGCTCACTAAGATATACCCCCACTCCCCACATCTGTCCAACCTATTTCCATAACCAAAACATTACTGATTGTTCAGACCAAAAATGAAAGGGACCCTCCTCTATTACACAGCCTCCTCTCTTCACCGGTAAGCTGCTGATAAAATTTCAAAACATTCTGAGAAACACTAATCAGTCAGGTTATCATACGACATAGAGTAAAAATCCTATTTTCCGTCATATCAACTTCAAGTAATAACTCTGGAACGGCTAAACTGAAAATCGTCAAAAATGAAAGGGATCCTCCTCTCTTCACCAGTAAACAGTTGATAAAATTTTAAGATTCTAAGAAACACAACTCAAGTTATCGTACGACATAGGATTTGTCTACAGACGGACATGGTGAAACCAGTATACCCCCCTACAACTTCGTTGTGGGGGGTTTAATTAATAAATAGTTTTATCCTAACATTAATTAAATAAAATATTAAAGAATTGTAATATATGTTACTAAAGTATATACATCTTTGATATTTGATAGTATATGTAGGTGCAGTACCAGTGACATAATCTTCAGGGGCTGTTGTGGTCATGATCGTATGGTAGTTGGATTTACAACTACCTGTTCAATCAGTGCCTATCACCACTACCGTTGTGTGTTTGAACCCTGTTCATGGCAAGGTGTACTCGATACGACATTACATGATAAAGTTTGTTACTGCATATGTATCAGAATAAAAATCATACATTTAATTGGCTCAACACTCTCCACGTGACCTTCACTATTCCGCGATATAGACTGGAATGTTGATATAGACCAGTCCAAAAACTGTGTATAGACCGATACTACTGGTGTATACATGGATATTTGTTGTTTACGTCTTATTATATTTATTATTATAAGTTGAACACCATTCAAACAATTGCGGTAGTCAATTCAAATTAGGTAATAACGAAGGTGATATCGCCTAGGGAAACCTTCAATAACAAGTTCAATCTACACACGGACAACAGACATACATTTTGTATCAAATATCCACTGCAATGATCAATACTCGTATTCTATAAACACGTCAGTGTAAACCTCAACAAATAGAATAATTGAAGAGCATAATTACGTAGATGTTTTTATTGATAAATGTCTCTAATTGTGTGTTAATTAATGATTATATACTATAAGTAATAATTACTTTTTAGAATAATAATGTGTAAAAACAGAGCTTGATCTTAGAAAACCTACCGTGGTCGTTTTTATCGTGTTTTCTCAAGTCGATGTTACGACATAAATTGGTATGGCTCTTTGATGTTTCTGGATAGTGGTAATCCGACGTTTGTGTTACAAAGGGAAGTGATTCTGTTGCGGATTGAGAGTTTGTAAACCAAGGGAAATAACATTATTCAATCAGAGTTTATAAACCAAGGGAAATAACTTTATTCAGTGTGTATGTTCGATGAGAGTGGGGGGAGATAACTCAATGTGTATGTTCAAAGGGAAGTAATTATACGATTCCAGTAGGGTTAAACATATTCAAAGGGAAGTAACTCTGAGCATAACACAACGACACAATTTTGTTCGTATCATTTATTACGTATAATACATTCTATAATACAGACACGACAATGCTTGACAATATACAATAGTTGGTTTAACACGATTTTGTCCATTTATTAAGTAGGATACATTCTATAACGGGGACATTTACCAGGACTATGCATGACCAAATACAATTTTAACAGTTCGATTATTTATTAAGTTCAATACATTCTATCATAACGACAACTACAATGCACGACAATATACAATGTTAATAGTCAGATCTTAAAATTTTGCAAAATTCATGATGAAACTATTGAACATCTATTCTTTAACTGTCCTGTGACACAAATTTTTCTCAAATCTTTGTCAAAAAAATTAAAACAATATTACAAAAATTTGATTTTTGACAAAAAAGAATATTTCTTTGGTTTTGAGTCAGGGGATCTTCTTGTTAATCCGATTTTAATTATTGCAAAAAATTACATCTTCAAGTGCAAACTCAATGAACAAAGGCTAAAAAATATTGTAGAATTTAAACATAAAATTATGTGGTACCGTTCACTTGAACAATATATATCAAAGAAAAACAATACCATTTTAGCATTTGAAAAAATTTGGACCCTCTTACAATATATTTTCAACTAATAATAATATTTTTTGTTTGTTTGATTCATATAGTGACGAGATTCTTTTTTCAGCTTTTTTGATTAAGTACAAAATGTCAGGAGCAATTTAATATTTTAGAAAAACAAAATGGTAAGAGAGTGAGTGTGAAAGATGAATGAAAGTGTTTATTACTATTAATTATTTCTTTATTTTGTTTATCATAATGTAAAACCAATGTAGTCACAAAACTTAATATTGATTTGAAAACCCCTGTCACACCCTAGTCAGGTGGTGATGTAAGGGAATTTATAAAATCCTGACTATATGAAAAAAAAAATGTATTATACCAAGGACGTTTATATGTACGTTCTTGATTATACGTAATAAATGATACGAACGAAATCGTATCGTTGTTATGCTCAGAGTTACTTCCCTTTGAATATGCTTTAAACCCTACTGGAAACGTATAATTACTTCCCTTTGAACATACACACTGAGTTATCTCCCCCCACTCTCATCGAACATACACATCGAATAAAGTTATTTCACTTGGTTTATAAACTCTGATCGAATAACATTATTTCCCTCGGTTTACAAACTCTCAATCCGCAACACAAACTTCGGATTACCACTATCCAGAAACATCAAAGAGCCATATCAATTTATATCGTAACATCGACTTGAGAAAACACGATAAAAACGACCACGGTAGGTTTTCTAAGGTCAAGCTCTGTTTTTACATGTTATTATTCTAAAAAGTAATTACTACTTATAGTATATAATCATTAATTAACACACAATTAAAGACATTTATCAATAAAAACATCTACGTAATTACGCTCTTAAATTATTCTACCTGTTGAGGTTTACACTGACATGTGTTTATAGTACATGAGTATTTATCATTTCAGGTCAAGATTAATGGTCAGTGCAGTGCGTGCAATGGATATTTGATATGTCTGTTGTCCATGTGTAGATTAAACTTGTTATCATCTGATGAATTAAAAACATATGACCATAGGACATGTGATATCAAGGTCAAAATCGTAATTGACTTTTCCTATTTGAACGACATGGATGTAAGTGTCTTTTTTAAATCAAACATTGAGAATTTTAAGGGTTAAATAAAACATAGATTTAAAACCAGAGGTTTCCAGGAGCCTGTAATCGCTCACCTGGATCAAAGCTGCTTTCAATAACAACGCAACGGCATTGTGGTGGCCATCTTGGTGGGAGATCGGACACAATTTTGGAAAAGGACCATCCAATGACTATTCCATCAAAGTTTGGTTCTAATTGAGCTACTGGTTCCAGACAAGATGGTTTTTATGTGAATTTCCCATAGGGTCCTATGTTAAACTAAGTTCAGCTGTGCAGCCATCTTAATCAGAGGGCAGGACCACCAGACACAATTTTGGAAGAGGACCATCCTGGGAATGACATTTGTATCTCCCTTGTCTAGTGTATATATGTGGATAGTCAATCTTTTTATTGACCGGGAGCAAGTCCATGTGGGTAACCCGGGAGTTAGGGGGGAGGGAAGTGGGAGAAAAGGGGTCGGAAACCTGGATGTTATGAAGCAGGAACATGTAGATATAGGGCGGGATATATTTTAAATTATATGAAACAAAACGTTCTAAAGTGGTCAAAATCGGCGGCGGTAGTCAACCATTTGAGATCAGTCCGTTATAACAATGTAAAACTGATCATAACTACGATCACCTACACGTTATCTTCGCATGATTCACTATTTGAAAATATTCAGGGAAATTAGGGAGGGAAAAATAGAAGAGGGGGAAGTGGGATCTAGGAGGAGGGAAGTGGGATGCAGGGGGGAGGGAAGTGGTAGGTGGGGGGGAGAGGGAATTGGGAACGGTCGGTAACAATACAGTTCGGCACCCGTTGAAAAAGACAGTTCGGCACTAAGACAGTTCGGTACCAGGACAAATCGGCACCGCATTTTCTTTCAAACATATGTGATTTAATAGCTTTTTTAAAAATAAAATCAAAGAAAGTTAAACAAAAACAAAAACAAAAACAAAAAAACATCAATGATTGTTTAAATGCAATCAAAACCAAAGGGACCCTATAGCTAACCAAAGGGACCAATTTAAATGTCAAATAAACCCTGTAAATTATATAATTTAGTCATACAATGGGAAAGCATAGCCAATGAAATAAATTAGAATTGATTTTAAGTATACATTGTATTTCAATTTGGGACACAAATACAAAATGTACAAAGAACTGGTCAGAACTATTAAACTACTCTAATGTAATACTGCATTTTATACTTTTTTCATTAATAAAATAATATATTTACTACTTTAAAGTTTTAATGTCATTACTTTAGGTAAATCTTTGCTAAAATATCCTATCCAAATTCAAGGTAAGCAAAATTTTCCGGCACTAAAACGTCTTATTAAAAATGCGGGTAAGCAGAAATTTTCAGCCCTAAAATGACCCTATGTCTTATTTTTGTGTTCGCTAAGAATCTTAATTTAATCTTTTCGATAGATAATTTAAATTTATTTGTGAAGACTTCATAAAAATAATTAAAATATAAAATTTTAAATAAATATATAATTTTTTAAATAGTCTGAAAAGAGTAAATTTAATGTCAAATATACAAATCAATTACACATTCTTATTCTAATGACAATTAAAGTATATTTTATGGTCCATTTGGGGTCCATTTGGGGTCCCTTTGGGTACATTTTAGGTCCCTTTGGGTACCTTTGGGTAATTATATGGACCACTCTTAATTAAGATCAAAAGCTTTTCGAAAATTGAAGACAAGAAATATGAAGTGTTTATGCATGCACTCCTATGACTTACTTTTCATATAAATGTTATACCTGGCGTAAATTCCATATACAACAGACTCAGTGCAGTAATTTAAACGGGGGATTTTCCACAAGTTTTCCGTAGGGTTCACATTGGAGTGAAAAAGGGGTATATAATCCTAAAACACAATTATTAAATGATAAAATACAGAAAAAAGGATCTTATTCCAAACATTTGGAATTGGTTCAAGGCTATTGGAAGTTTTGTACGTCAAATCAAAGAAAAAAACACAAGTGCCGATTTGCTTAATTGAGGTGCCGAATTGTCCGGGTGCCGAAATGTCTCACATAGGTGCTGAAGTGTCCTGGTGCCGATTTGTCCCGGTGCCGAAGTGTCTAGAATTCGGAACTGTCTACCCCCTGCTATAATCTATCTTTTGATATACAAATTATAAAATGATTTTATTGCTAATCACAGCGCCCATATATATAGAAACTCATGTTTTTGCATAAAATTGAGAAATTCTAGATTAGGTAAAGGTAAAAGGTAAAATATATTAAGGTTTAAAAATTTCAACATCATACACAAGTGTTTAAAAATTTCTCGTTAAGTTAAAAATAAAACATAAAACTGCCATCTTTAACTGAAACTTCAATCCACCAATTGTAGCTGCTGAGAACTTTCTCACCAAGGATAGCCCATGAAAGCCATTCAGCTAATTTCCAATGGGGTCCTTTATAAGTATCAGCTTAAAGTTCAAGTGGACATTAAAAGATCAACATGAGCGGGTAGAGGGATTACTTAATTTTAAATAAGTACATTATCTATGAAAATATATATGTATATATAATTGTCATTATTATGATATGACACGTCTTTCCCGTTCTTCACTGGTATGTACAATGTATCAGGTGGCACTTCACTTCTTTTTATCATTGATGGATTTGATCGAATTGGGGATGTTTTTTTACCTATAATTTATGGGCGCCACCCCTCTCCTGCACAATACATGTCATACAATACATACACAGGCGCAGGTTTAATACAAAAAACAACCCCATACACTACATCATGTACTGTAAAAAAAAAACATGCTACCATGGAAAATTGTGGCTAATATTAACTCAATAACATACTCCTTTATGTTTACACCAAAACCAACTGCAAAGCAGCATCTGAATGAAAATAAAAAAAATGGTGTATCATTCATTCATTGCTACTAAAAAGGCTAAATATAGTAAAGTAAAAGTGAAAGTAGAGCAACACACGTTACTAGCTTATTGTCATATTGAGGGTATTTCAAGTTCTAAAATAATTACCTTTCTGCATTGATTTGTGTTGAATAAATAACCGCTATAAAAATAAGTATTAGGCTAATACTAATATTGCCCATCTTTGCTATAACAATAGTCAATAATAAGAATGTACGAGAATCTGACCATGTACTTCCGGCGAAAGTAGGTAAGTGGATCGAAAAGAGTTGTCTTTCGTTGCTAGTAAAAATTGTTTATTTTGATAAAAATTGCCATGCAATCTATAGTTTAAAACTCCAAAGCAACAATCAAGTAAAACTATAGCCAAGAAATATGTAAAATCAACACTAACATTTTACTATGAAAAATTAATAAATAATAAGCTCTCAAAATTAGACCAAATAAGTAAATTAATAGCATAGTAGGTACCCGTGGACCCCCCCCCCTTTTTTTTTAATTCATTACTTTTGTTGGACGTTTTCATTATAAACAGGGTTGAACAACATCAAACATTACCAAAAACTCAATCCGAGATCGATACAAGCCCATTTCTAAAAACACAAAAACCCTCCTCTAATTTCTAAAAACACAAAAAAAAATACCTCTACTCTATTATAGGGTTTTTGTGTTTTTAGAAATGGGCTTGTATCGATCTCGGATTGAGTTTTTGGTAATGTTTGAAGTTGTTCAACACTGTTTATAATGAAAACGTCCAACAAAAGTAATGAATTAAAAAATTTAAAAAAAAAAAGGGGGGGGTCAACGAGTACCTAGGATTAATAGTTATTCTCAAATTTAAAACAAAATTTATCAGTGGAAAGTTACTTATCTATATATGTAATTTTGAATACAGAAAGCTAATAACAAAACTTAGAATATTATAGTGAACACAACCTATTAATAGAAAAGGGGAGACATTTAAATATTCCCAGAGAGCAAATTTATGATCACACTGTAAGTGTATAGATGAGAAACATTTTCTTTTACATTGCAGGATAAATTCTGAATTGAGGTCTTCTTTTTTTAAACATTTTGAACAACGAAAATAAAATTTTTAATAACTTATCAGAATCAGAAAAACTTTCATATATTTTAAATCCATCAACACCCCATCTCAAGTAAATAAACTGAGTTCATATCCAGCTTAATCAGTCATCACGTGACTTTGATGACGTAGTCGCCAACATTATATAGGTGTCATTTAAATTAACAAAGAATGCACGGTGATTGAACTTTAAATCGCAATTAAAACAAATCTGCTCAATATAAAAAAATGTTGCTGATAACCACATAATCTTGAAATGTTTATCGATAAGAAAATGTTATTTGTATCAGTTTAATTTAACGAGAAAATACTTCCAAATCAATTTTTTAAAAGTGCATAAAAACCTCGATAAATCATGTACAATCCCTATTAATTTACGATAATTTATAAATTCAGTCGTTGTAATTGTCAAATTTGATCAATAAAATTAATATGAAAAAAAAATTTCTGATATCCCGTAGAAGCTGAATAATTAATCTTCCCGAAAATCAAGGTCCTAACAGTTTAATTTGTGTTCATATTACTTCCAATTTGATTTGAAAATGGCAAATTTTTAAAGATCGATCAAGAAAAATCCAACATGACGGAGCTCACCGAAAGTAGTGTTCATGTTTAATAGTACGCGGATTTGATAGATTATACATGTAGATCATCTATTTCACTCATTTATTCATGATTCTTCAAAAATATTCCCTCTGATTAAAAATATTTCATGTCAAGAAGTGTGCATTTTCCTCTTGAGCAATTTTGTGGACACTCCGATAATAATGTTTGTAATTTTTAGCACTTGGCTTGATTCTGTCCTGTCAAATGTGAATTGAAAATTTTCTGGATTACAGATATTTTTTATTACAATTATATAAATTGTTTGGAAAAGTAAAGGTCCACACAGAGGAGTACAATACATCATAATTAATTATGTACACAAAGCCATAAATATGTCAGAACCCCCCCGGTGAGTATATTTCCTGTATTATTGTACAGGTAAATAATATCAATTCACACACTTTTTAAATAATAATTCGACCAATAAAATTGACAACAAATACACAAAAATGTAGCATTAAGCGATTTTGGCTATTCTGTTAAATAAAAACTACATTTTTGCACAAAAGCAAAACCTTTTATTAACAAAAAAAACAAACAACAAAAAGGGGGAGACGACAAAATGAATAGGCAACATGATGCATCCCGATTTTGCCCATCCTTTCCAACTCCTAAACACTTATTTAGCTTTCCAATCGTTTGTAACTTCGAGCATAGGTATTTAATTGTCTAAATCTTCACTTTTCTCTGTGCAATCTGAATGCTTAATAATTTGAACCGATTTTTTCTTAAATGGAAAAATTTTAATACCGTAGTAATTTTCACCATTTAATGTAAAAGTTACATTAAATAATTCACCTGAATAATATCTTAACTCTCATATTTGTTTTCAGATAAATGAATTCACTGATTAACTGAAAAAAAAGGCATTTTAAATGTTATATCACAATATATGATCAGAGACATATTATTTTATATGTTTCTGATATGAACGGGTACGGGTTATCGAAAGCAAGATCATAATTAATTGCAGAGTTGTCGAACCTAATTATGACCTTAATTAGTTGCATATGCCTTTTTAAAAAAGTCATTAGAACTGAGGACAGGGGACTCCTAACATATTTACATGAAAATGTCGATTTTATGTTCTCTTTGTTACATGTGTATTTGTATATTGTCACAAACTGTATTGCTTAATGACAATAACATTTTGAATTGAATTGAAAAAAATAAAAAAATGTTTCTTTACAAACAGTTTGGACGTAAAGTAGCCATACCATTCTTTTAGTAAATAAAAAATAAATAAATAACGATTTCACACGAATATAGCGATAATATTCAATTAGAGGAGAAGAATATATATATCAACAGGTTTGTTGTAAGCGAAAAGAAAGGGAAGGCTATGTGGTGGCCATCTTGGTGGGAGAGCGCGACTGCCTGACACAATTTTGGAAGAGGACCATCCAATGACTATTCCATCAAAGTTTGGTTCTAATTGAGCTATAAGTACTGTGGTTCCAAACAAGATGGTTTTTATTTGATTTTCCCATAGTGTCCTATGTTAAACTAAGTTCAGCTGTGCAACCATCTTGGTCAGAGGGCGGGACCACCAGACACAATTTTGGAAGAGGACCAACTGGTTCCAGACAAGAAGATTTTTATGTGAATTTCCCATAGGGTCCTATGTTAAGCTAAGTTCGGCTGTGGGGGCCATCTTGGTCGAAGGGCCGAACCGCCGGACACATTTTTGGAAGAGAGCCATCCAATGACTATTTCCTCAAAATTAGTTCTTATTGTGCAAATGGTTTCAGACAAGAAGATTGTTATGGGAATTTCCCATAGGGTCCTATGTTAAATTAAGTTCGGCTGTGACGGCCATCTTGGTCTGAGGTCTGAAATGCCGGACGTAATTTTGGAAGGGGGCCACCCAAGGATCATTTTAGCAAAGTTTGGTTCAGATTGGCTCAGTAGTTTCAGAGGAGAAGATTTTTTTTTAATTTCATCCCCCCCTTTTATCTATTTTTAGCTTGGCGGCCATCTTTGTTGGAAGTCGGGATCACCGGACATAATTTAGGAAGGGGCCATCCAAGGACCATTCCACCAAAGTTTGGTTGCAATTGGCACAGTGGTTTCTGAGGAGAAGATTTTTATGTGAATTTCCCATAAAAACGGGGTCCTATGTTAAGCTGAGTTCGGCTGTGGGGGCCATCTTGGTCGAAGGGCCGAACCGCCGGACACATTTTTGGAAGAGAACCATCCGATGATTATTTCATAAAAATTTAGCTCTTATTGAGCAAATGGTTTCAGACAAGAAGATTTTTATGGGAATTTCCCATATGGTCCTATGTTAAATTAAGTTCGGCTGTAGCGGCCATCTTGTTCGGAGGTCTGAAATGCCGGACTCAATTGTGGAAAGGGATCACCCAAGGATCATTTTAGCAAAGTTTGGTTGAGATTGGCTCAGTAGTTTCAGAGGAGAAGATTTTTTTTAAATTCCATCTCCTTTTTTCTATTTTTAGCTTGGCGGCCATCTTGGTTGGAAGTCGGGATCACCGGACACAAATTTGGAAGGTGGCCACCCAAGAACCATTCCACCAAAGTTTGGTTGCAATTGGCCCAGTGGTTTCTGAGGAGAAGATTAAAATGTGAAATGTTGACTGATGGACGACGGACGAAGTGATGGCAATAGCTCACATGGCCTAAAGGACAGGTGAGCTGAAAAGGACAAAAGAGTAGAACAATTCACTGTAAACATTAAGTAAGTACATTTGTAAGTAAGTAAATTTTACCGTATTTAGAGTCGGTATATATACATAAACAACAAATCAAACATGAACCCTACAGCAGGGGCGGATCCAGGGGGTGCCCCCGGCGCGTGTCCCCCCTAAAATTGAAAAAAAAATATGATTTTTTTGCGTAAAATCGTGATTTTTCACACGAAATACCGCAAAAATTTTCGCTATTATTGTAAGTGCGTCCCCCTAACTTGAAATCCTGGATCCGCCCCTGTAAAGAGCTCTTAAACCGACTATACAGATATATAAATAAAACAACATAGCACCAAATCATGCATCAAAATCATATATAAAAGCAGAGCAAAAAACACAAAAGCACATAAATAAAATTGAAGCACATTAAGACATAAGCAGTGCTAAAATAAAAACAGCACATGCATATATAAGCAGAAACAAATAGCGGTAGCAAACATTTCAAGTGTGAGGCAGCACTGGATGGATACGGCATGCACCGCATGTACATTTTTGTCCTCCACACCAGCTGTTTATGTACTTTTTGAACTAGTAAAATGACGTCATAATTCTGGTCTCATTTGGTTGTGATTTCCATACCTATGCTGCCTCAAATTTGAAAGATTGTTTACCATAGTTTGAAGTTCTGGGTCTGGGTACCTCAGCAGTATTCGTGTATCTGAAATTATATGAATTGTTTTTAATTATAACAAGATCTTGAATGAAAGGGGGGCTTTTTTATTTATATTTGGAAGGTCTCCAAAGCAATAAAACGCTCTTTGTGGGTTTTAAGGGAGGGCAACTTTGACTTTTCTAACAGAAATTCATATGAATTTTGAAAATCATCATAAATGAAACGAAGTGCGCGTTCTTGTATTTTTTCTATCTTTTTAGTGTGTTATTCACCACAGAAATGCCAGGTCAAAGGACAATAGCTAAAATTTGACATAATGAATAAATAATAAATCGTGAGTTTACCAAGACCATTCTTACCTATTCGTTTTAAGTGTTTACTATTCTTTTTAGGACATTTAATTGCCTTGCAGCCTTCTTACAGATATTAGAGATATGTGTATTAAAGTTAAGTTTAAATCTATGGTTACACCTAGTAATTTTACTGCATCTTCACAAGATATATTAATACCATTTAAATTAAACATTACATTTTTATCATGCGTTTTTCTACCAACAGAGATGGCCTGAACATTTTCAGGGTTAGCCTGCATTTTATTTGCAGAAAGCCAATTAATCAGGGAGTTACTGTCTTCCTTTAAAACAGAAAGTACTTTTTCTAAAGATTTATCAGATTTTGACAAAGTATTATTATCAGCATAATTATACAAAGAACGTTTTTTTACAGAAAAGAACAAATCGTTTATAATTTTTAATAAGATAGGACCAAGTATTCACCCTTGAGGTATCCCTTTAAAAATTGGAAGAATATTACATGTACTAAGATTCTGGTTAAGTTTTACACGCTGTTTCCTGTTTGTTAAATAACTATAAAGTAGGTCTAAAGATGACTTTGTTAGACCATATGCATTTAATTTCAATAACAGCAAGTCATGAGGGAGGCAGTCAAAGGATAAGTCCATAAGGATAGCTGCAAGGTATTCATTTTTGTCCAATGCATGTTTCCAGTCCTTCATTACACGTAAAGGAGTAGATTGGCATCCAAAACCGGAACGAAAAGCTGCTAGAAATGGATTAAAAATATTTTCAAGAAAATTTACTAATTGTGCTTCAATAGCATTTTCAAAATTTTTTGATATAGCAGGTAAGACACTTACTGGTCTATAATTTCCCTTTTCTAAAACACTGTTCTTTTTATGAATAGGAGCGATCTGAGCTTCCTCAAGACGGTCGGGGAAAGTTGGTGTTGATATTGATAAATTTACAATATCTGTCAGTGGTTTTACAATAATCGGTTTTGTAAAATGGAGTAGTTGAGGGGAAATGGCATCTATACATTTGTACCTGTAGCCTTTTTATACGCCCGTCTTGAGACGGGCCGTATTATATGTGATTGTGTATGCGGACGGGCGTCCAGGGCCGTTTCCACACGATAACTATAGTTCTGTATATTGGGGTCATTAGGTCAGAGGTCAAGGTCACCGTTACTATAAATATATTTTTTAACAACAGGGTCGTCTCCGCACGATAACTTTAGTTCTGTATATTGGATCTTGACCAAACCTGGCCACATGATTCCCCTGTGGAAGGGGAAAAATCCTATTAATATAGACGGGTGTATTTTGCGATGCACACATTTCTTGTTTACATTTATTTTGTTAATACGTATTTCGACAAAGTCTGGATTTACTGGAGAAAAAGAGATGTTGTTTTCGAGTAATTTTGGTTGGTTATCTTTTTGATCTCCAAAATACTAGGATTGTTTCCAATATTTTTAGCCACATTAACAAAAACATTATTAAACATTTCACAAACCTCATCTTGTATTGTTATTAAAACATCATTTTCTGATAAAACAGTATCTTTTTGGTTTACATTACCTTTATTTGTCTAGAAAGGCTTAAACATTGTGTTCAGGGCTTAAGCACTTTCTTAAACTAATATTATACACGTTTGGGGGTCTTAACCTGTTACTGTTACCGTTGCTGAAAACCAACGTAAACTCATGTTCTTACAGAAAATATGCGACTTTCATCCTTCTTTACTTTCAAAACAAATATGTTCATATCGTTTTCTCCAATACGAGTACGTGTATAATTAAGAAATAATTCATGGAAGCCAGAGTTTGTATACAGTTTTAACATGGGTAACATTATTTTCGTACAAATTTTATCCCGAGCGTTAGCGAGTGATAAAATGCAACGAAAATAATGTTACCCATGTTAAAACGTGATACAAACTTTGGCTTCCATGAATTATTTCGATTCTAGTAGGAAAAATCTAACTTATTTTTTGAAGTGGAAGTCGGTAATGGAAATGCATTTCATAACAAAATTCACTAACCTTCATGTTTTACAGTTTACAGTTGTTTTTCTTTTATGTATAAATAGACTGTGATGCTATTTAGTGTAACGTCTACGGCGCGTTACTCTACTTTGTTCGTATCCGTTTTCACGGAGTTTGAGAAGCTATACAATTGAAACCCAAACTATTGAAAGTCAAACCCAGACTTTCCTGAATAACTGAAACAATTACATATGGTTTGGAAACTCAACACAATATGCATCCTTAAAAACAATTCCAAGACCTTAACCTTTACAACTAACTAACGTCCAGACCATCTGGAAACTACAAATAAAGCAGCGTTCAAACATATATTATAAAACAATTCTTATAACCACAAAAAGACAAAGCAAACACAAAACTCTGTCAAACCTTGAAACACCTATGTTTCACAAATACTGAATATAAACAGCACAAACTATAGCACAGTCAAGTTACCTGTTCTGAGATGTTGCGACCATTCCATTAGGAAATTACAACTTCAGAACAACCCGGTAACTTCGATTGTCTATTAAATCTTGTGGTTATCCTTTTACCGCTGCTCTTCTCTGCAAACTTTGCAGGTCGCTTTCACAATAAGAAATGATGAACCAAATACAAATTTCTCACTCTTTATATACCCCTATGTTGGGTTTAGACCATTGTTCTTTCAAAGGGATGACAGCATGGACGAGTCCATGTGAACTGTCAATCATCGTTATCTTTCCCTTTGATGTTAAGAACTGCGCAACTTCTCTTACCAACTGTCAGTCATCGTTACCTGATTCAATGTATTTGAATACAGCGCAGTCACACAACCATAATTACATAACCGTATGTTTTAAACAAATTAAACGCTACAAGAAAGTATTCTTACAAAATTTTGTTACAGAAGTTACTGATATTTTCCAATTTAATGGCATTTTGAATTTAGCAACTTAAACAAGTAAAATGCTCACAAAATCTTAAAAATAAATCAGTAACCGTGTCTTTCAATGTCATCAGCGTTCCTTGTAAACGACTTCCGGAAGATGTTAAATTTCAAAAGTCAAAGTCCATTGATGGTTGTCTTAAGTATTTATTCCGGAAAAATATAGGTAAAAACAATACGGGCATTGTTATGCTTGTTATGCACCACAGTGCTGTATGAATACATACATTCACTAGGGAATTATGTTTGTAATTTGTTCGTCAATACGCATGAGCGAATTAAAATATATCGTGAATTTTTTCACTGTATTATTTATATAGCCAATGAAGGACGTCATGTTAGAATACACAACAATTTGGTTTTATTCCAGACCAAGGATTTATATATAGTACTATATAAATCCCTGTCCAGACATTGTATAAATGTTGGAAAAATTTAAACTGTTACCATATTTGATGAATTATGTATTTTCTGGCTTATTTCAGAATAATCAATGTGGATGAAAATGGTCAAATTAAGAAACTACGTACACGTACCCTTAAAACGGACAATAAGAATTGAAAACGACAAGGACTTCGTTCGATTCAGACCTATGTATTCGGAAGGAAAACCACATATCATATCAACTACATGTATCACGTCAATAACAGCTTTAAACAACATTCGGCGAAATACATTTCTAATTTATCATATAATATGGACAGAAATATTAATAAAGACTTGTCCGCTGTTCAAACATATGTAACCAACGACTTTTTAATTAACACACCGGGTGATACACTATATATAAACGGTGTCCTCTGTAAAATGTTACTTCGTGTTGCGGTGTACTGTTACTTCTTTTTTTAGTGCAGCACATGGCAGATGCAATTCACACAACAGACCAAACAGGTAAGAATTTTTACCATGTCACCACAGGCGCTCGTGGCACGGACTTACCTCCCCCTATATAGATACTAATAATCCAGTATCTATAGGGTCGACACATGCAATTTGATATTAACATAAGATTATATGAATATTGACACGAACAAGTTAAAATAAGGAAAAAGAGATGAAATAATAAAGAAATAAAGAAATCTTATTGAAAATAAATTTGTAAACAGAAAGTTAGAAAAAAGGGGGTGGTAAGTCCGTGCCACGAGCGCCTGTGCATGTTACAGAATTACTTTTGTTTCAGATATTTCTTGTCATGTTGATATGAACTTGAAGTAACAGTACACTTCGCAATTTTCTGAGTCTAATATTTTCGTTTATTTCTTCTTTATATAATTTCCATGGAAACTTAGGATTATATCCTACTAAAGATAAATGAATTTAAGGAAGGGTTTCAGTCATCAGTTTAAATCAAAATGTCAAATTTCGAACTTTTTGATGAAAAAGTTCAAATATCTTGACCTGCCTCAGTATTTGTTCATTAATATAATCAGTTATTGTAAACAAAAGTTTTTATATAGATTGTTTTATTATCAATATGACAAGAAATATATCTGAAACAAATGTGATTAACTGTTATTGGATGAAATTGTGTAACATGCGTGGATTCGGAGCCACTTCCTTTACTGTAACATATATACATTTACGGTGATTTACCTCCCTTATTATATATCCTAATACGATTTGATTTGATTTGATTTTTGGTGTTTAACGCCACTTTCAACAATATTTCAGCTATATCATGGCGACCAGTTTTAGTGGTGGAGGAAGCCGGAGTACCCGGAGAGAACCACCGACCATGGGCAAGCAACTGGTAAACTTTATCACTTGCGGTTGCGAGTCGAGTGCACCCTTTTTTGTAATTTACAAAGCCGGGCGCGAACCCACGCCGTATTGGTGATAGGCTTGTATGAGTTGTTAGATCCAGCGACCTAACTCATTGAGCCACCCGGGCCCTTCCTAATATGATAATAGGTGTTACATAACTTGGGACGAAGTCCAATAATTTTTTTTTTTTTTAAACAATATTGTATATCGGGGACCAAACTCC
>MJUT01024532.1:19763-35203 GCA_002080005.1 Gigantidas platifrons
GTTTTAAAGATTATTTCAACAATTTTGTGTGAGGCCTAGTGCAGGTAGGTTTAAAAGAAAAAAAAATGCAATTTTACAGGGGCAAGAAAATGCAGAAAATTAAATATTTTGCTATAGTAGCCTACAGTATGATATACTTTATCATGTTATAGTCCTACAGTCCACACTACACAGTACACGTAGATATTTACATAATGTGTAATTGTGCTTAAATAGCCTTACACAGTAGATATTTATAATGTGTAATTGTATTGACATTGATTTTACCTATAATTTCTAAATAGCGATAATGCTCTAACTGTAAAACAAATTCAGTGGACAAAATTGTCCTGGTTCGTCTGAAACAGTGGCTAGCAGACGATTATAAGCTTTTGTGTTTGCGTCAACTATATGTAGCATCTTGGGTAATCCTCCCATAATGCATATTTTTATGATGATTTTTTTTAGAGTTACATGTAGGCGAAAATAAACTTTATTGTACTATAGCTTTAGTTTGCACATTTTGTTGTTCATGTGCGATGCTTTATTCACGAGAAAAGCCGTCATCATAAAAATTATGAACATTGTCGGTCATCTTATGCTGTTGTAAATAACATTGAGAAACAAGATACATTGCAAAAAGATCTTGACAACCTTGTGGATTGGTCCGATAAATGGCTTCTGAAGTTCAATAAATCCAAGTGCAAACACATCCATTTTGGCCCATTTGTCAATACAAGCTATCACTTGGGAGAAAATAATATAACAAAGACAACGGAGGAAAAAGATTTAGGCATTACAATTGTTGAGAAACTAAAATTCCAACAATATATCCACATCCAAACTAAAAAAGCAAATCAAAGATTAGGTATGATAAACATAACCTTCACTTATATGGATAAAGATATGTTTTTAACTTTATACAAGAGTTTAGTCAGGCCACACTTAGAATATGGAAGCACTGTTTGGGCAGTTATATACAAGAAGGAAGGTATTCAAATCGAGAATGTGCAACGCAGAGCTACAAAGATGGTCAAAATTATAAAACATCTCAGCTATAGCAGCAGACTCAAATATTTGGGATTACCATCTCTGCAATATAGAAGATTAAGAAGCGATATGGTGGAAACCTTCAAAATATTAAACAACATAGACAAAGTAGGAAATGAATATCTCTTCCCAATAAAAGAATCAATCACCAGAGGCCATAGCAAGAAAATTTATAAACAACACAGTAGGACTAACATTAGGAAGTATAGTTTTTCTCAGAGAGTAGTAGACGCATGGAACAACTTGCCGACTACAGTAGTGGAAGCTAAAACGTTCAACAGCTTCAAAAGCCAGTTGAATAAACATTGGATTGATTTAGACATTAAGTTTGTGCCCGATTTCTATGGACCGGAAGCGAGCACTGAAACAGAACAATTAAGAAGGATCGTAGAGGCTAGCTAGCCTAAATTGATCTCGACACCAGGCCAGGTAAACCAGGTAAACCAGGTAAATCTTTGTTTATGGTTGTCAAGGACTACTTCACGCTCTATTTCGCGATATTTTGAACAGGTTCCACTTCTCACGAGAGTTGCAATTTGATTTTTTTTCTACATACTTGTACCCGTTCTTGATTTTATTTATACAATATGTCGTTTTTAGTACTTTGATACTCGTGCCCCTACAAGAGCAATTTTTTACTACATCGATTTTTTGTTTTGCAGAAACCCACTGTAGCTGTACATGTATTGTTTCCGGTGTGTCATTTCCGGTGCAAGAAAATTTAGTCATTAGTATATAGAAAAAAAATGCTATTTCTACCATAGTTGGGACTTCGTCCCATATAATACAAACGAATTAAAATTACTAATGCACAATCTATCTATGATTATCTCTGTGTTATATCTGACCGTATCTTCATCCTCAAATTACAGTAATATAAATATAAACAAATAAAAAATGCTTCGATAAATAAATAAACTATTGTTAGATTATTATACAGTTAAAGACCGGTTGTGAGGCCGAGGAAGTAGCAAGTTTATTGTCCCCCGAAACACAAACTATTTCCCGACGCGAAGCGGGGACAATAAACATGCTACATCCCGAAATAACCTGTTTTTAACTGTTTTATTATACTTTAACAATTGAAGAACAACAATAAAAGGCTTTTTTCTCTGTGATATGATTATTTCTAGGTTAATAAACTCATACTGTTGAAGAACAGCAAAAGAAGGCATATTTACCTCAATATTGTGTAGCTGTGTCACTTAAAAAAATCCGGGAAATATGAACGTGCAAAATTGCGGATAGGGAAATAGTCACAGGGAAATAGTTCACTTCCGGGGAAATAGTCTTTTAAAGGAAATCAGCAAATCTATGACTGTTAATTTATATAGTAAAACTACTGTAAAAGTATAATAACATAAAATATAATATAAAAAACAGGAAAATCAAGTACATAGATAAGAAAGTAGATATATCTAGAGTATATATATATATAAATGCAAAAGAAAAACAAAAACAAAACAAAACAAAAACAAAAACGGAAGAATGTGTCCCCATAGTTCATCGATACACCTGCTTCCAGCTTAGGAAAACAGAGAGGCACAACCCTAGAACGAAAATGTAGCAAAGTATAAAATCGAAGGTGGCCTTCCTGTTCCATTGCTTGGTACTTAAACTTAGATTTACAGAAATACCTACAGAAACAGCCAACAAGACAAATAAAGCATACATGACTAGATTTGTTTTTAATACATTGTATAATGACATTAGGAATACATTGTTAGGTATGTACATGCCGACAGGCAGGACCGTCTTATAGAGGCCCGGGCAAAGCAGTGCACTGGGGCCCCTACTTACATAACCATTCACAGGAATAAAAATGTAAATGGTCGATAAAATTAAACATATATCTCTATTGGATTGGTATTTCCAGCAAAATTAGTGTTTAAACATTAAAAAAACATGCTGTACACAACATACACATATTAGCACGGAGCCCCTATGCTCATGTAGCCACCGGGCAACTGCCCAGCATGCCAATGCGTTAAGACGGCACTGCCGACAGGATAAAACAACCTTTGTTCAGAGGTTCTTTCCTTCTTTAGACATTAACATTCAATGAAATGTAAAAACTGGATTACAAGAAATTGTTCTTTACGAGTAGAATTCCCAAAATGAAAGTAAATTGTGAAGGTGGGGGTGCTTCATTTATCTAGATACAGATGTGTCGGTGGAATTGGTTGACTTTTTCCGAATTCAAATAGAGGATTGGATCGTAAATTTCGACTTCAAAATATCAATGGCTTTATAAGCTATGTTATACCAATGTGTCACATTTAAAAAAAAACAACTTCTTAATGATAGTGACAACCAATGATACAAACATACATTGAGCATCATGCAAATAACACAATATTAGTGTGAGAATCGCTAGCCAGAATCTGACATTTATGTACTACTAGTATATACAGAAACCAAGCCAATAAAAATTACGCTCCCCTTTATACATGTAGTTTCTGTGAAGTAATTAGCTCTTAAAATAAACATCCCTTTATAATGTGCATAAACATTCTGGTAAAGTTAAATATTTATTTAAGTGAAGTGTTGGTTTTCTTATCATTATTTTAATTCTTTAAAAAAACAAAAGAAAGTTTAAAAAACTAAACAAAGTATTATCAATAGCTGCCTATTTATTTATTTAGGGGGGGGACAGAAATAGGAAGTCAGGAATTTATTGAAGGTACTTTTCATTTTCACTCCTTGTAATGTATTATTAAAGAATTTTATGGATCTTTGGTATCATGTTATTTGTGGCCATACCCTTAAGCAGGATCGTAAGAACAATAATAATGTAGAAACTGCATAACCTTTCTTGTGAAGATGAGTTAATTATATTAGACCGTTCTAAAGAATACTGACAATCACAGGGGATGAATGTAAGCCATAATTGGAAGCCACTTTGTTGTCAAACTCTCAAACATTTCTTCAACCTTTTCGCAACAGGCGGAAATAAAATTGTTCAAGTGTTAGAGTTTGACAACAAGTTTTTAAACGATGGACACATCATTGTTTGGCGGACATTTGGGGGAATTTGATGCACTATTAGTATCACATTTACTGTTATCCTTGAAATAACTTATGCTACAACTTAAAAGTTACGTTCAAGCGGCACAAAATGGCTTCCAATTATAACCACCATTCAACCCCTGAATCTACCTACATAACTCGATTTTAATACAAGTCCATCCTTACAATCCATCATTAACCTCTGGCAAATTCTTAAATTTGTGCGTATGAAAATCACAATAAAATAAATGTTTGAACCACACTTTCTAACAAAATAATCTGTGAAAATAATATGAAAATTAGCGGAAATCATTGATATTAAATAAGTGCAAGATAAATAAACAAAGATAAATAAACAAATGTTTGAAATTTGAACGTGTAAAAGTTGAGATGTTAACATGTATTAGTAAAGGGAGATGAAGAAACTGACCGAAAAACGGAATCCTTATCTCAACGAGATTACAAGAGAGAGTGCAATAACCAAAAACTCTGTTCAAGAGATAGATCAGTGCTGTAAAACAAATATATAACTAAGGATGTGTACTACTTGTAACAGTAGAGCATGTTTTACGTCCTACAATTGCAATGTCCCCGATGGGATTCGATCCCGGGACCTCTCGCATTGTAAGCCACCGCTCTACTAACTGAGCTAAAGGAGATCTACACTAACGCAGTTAGCAGAGGTGGTTATGAACCTACTACGGTTCCTATAACCTTAGGTAGGGAAAAGTTCCCGTTACATACTATACAAATCCTTGATATAACAGAATTGTTGGTCTTTAAACTCCCCCCCCCCCCAAGTGTAAGGACCGATTGATAACTCGGTGAAGTAGATATCATATTTTACGAAGGTCACCCTGATTAATCATTTAAAATCAACATGTTAATCTTGAATACAACATGTTTCATGAAAATAAACTTTTATAAATTCGGAACTGTTTTTGTATGAAAAAAATCCTGTATGGGAAATGAACCTATGAACAATCCTTGTTGCCACAATGTCTTATTTTAATACTAGCAAATTTAAACAATTTGTCCAGAATGAAAAACGTGAATTGGATCAACAATAACTATAGATATATAGTATGCAATGTCAATAATAGTTTAAAAGTTTGTAACTATCACTATATTTTCCACATGAACTAGTCTTTTGAAAATATCGATTTTTTTCTTTGAGTCATCACGCTCATATCCAAAATGAGTATGTTGAAAATTCCTCCAGTAAAAGAAATTATTATTACATAATAATATTGTATTTTTGTTCCATATGGACGGTGTCAATAACATTAAAATAACTTTGTTCTCAATAACGATATATACACGTTTCGCACGAAATTGCGTCCAGTGAAAATGGTGTCAGTGTCTTGATAAAAAAGTCCAGGATTTCAGTGTTGTAAAGCAAAATTCAAATATGCGTATATCTAAGTAAAGCCTAAAACAACGCGCTTCTGTCTGGATATTATTCCTAAGTTCCTGATAATTTACTCTAATTATTTCAGTGTTCAAAGTTGTACTCTTACGCTAATATTTTGCTGTCCGACATAACAGTTTGAAGTTCAGAAAATTGGTTTTTCGTTGGTTTCTCGCTAAACTCGACTCTGAAATACGCGCAATTGGACATACCAACTCTATGTAATGTTTTTATTGTGACGTTATATCCGTTTGGCTGTCGGTTGAAATTTTGATGAAATCGGACAAGACAAATCCAGTCTCGACATCTGTCCGAACTCATAAACAGGTAAGACAACCCTCATTATGCAAGTATTTAAACAAAAACAGACACATATAAATATTATTTCTTTTTTACTACAATAAAGTACTCATAAAACAGATAACATCTATAGGTAAAATGCTAAAATCGAGATTCCTTTTTGCGACAGTGACCAAATTGCTATGTCTAGCCACAATGTCCAAACGTCGCTTTTTAGGTTTTTTCGGCGAGATGCCGCTATTTGAGTAGACACTATAAATAAAATACAAAAGAAAAATAACAAAGTATATACTATGGAAGAAAGTTCTCATACCTGGCTAACATATACATTTTTTTTTAACTTTATAATGATTTTATTATCAATCTATATACAATTGGATTGGGAACAAATTTTTACAACTTACTAGTCCCTCTCCATACAAATACATTAATAGCATAAATAAAACAAATCAAATGACAGCAAATGTACAGGCTATATAAATTATAATGAGTAAATTAAACAAAATAATGTCAAACTAAGTATACATATTAAATATTGTTTTATTATTTAACATATACATGTACATGTAGAATGTGCAAGGTTTGCTTGTTCATTAGTTTTTTTGCCCGACTTTTCCATGTCTAGCCAAAATGTCCAATATGGCAAAAACGTCACACTTTTTTTATATCATTGCCATTTGCATAACGTCACCAAGTTAACAAATTAATAAAAGCTGTAATTGTATTTACAAGTCCGAATAAAACTTCCAAAAACAAATAAAAAGTACACCACAATTTAAGTACAACAATAGGTGATAAAAACGAATATATGTAAGTGTTCTCAAGGATGTTTGCTTTTAAATTTGTAATCTTTGATAATACAAAAAACAAATCAACTAAAAATAAGACTTTACATACGTTAAATACAAACGGAATAAGTCACTTGCTATTAATAAATAATAAAGTTTTCAAAAATAGTTGACCATGACTATGTTCTTAAGGTACGTCATTTATAGTAATACATTGTACTTCATGTCCGCATGGACTTTTAAATATGACCAGATGAAACAAACAACTGGTTCAAATATTGGCCATCTACTGAAAATTGCCGAAACATGAATGAACCGAGCAAATTTTATCGCTGATGTTGTCAAATCAGTGTGGAACAGACATCCTTCATAGGCTGAGTTTAAATACAATGTATACTCCATGTGGACAGATAGTAAAAGAATAAACCGTAGAAGAATTTTATAAAGATCTTAGCCCATTATTTGTGAAGAACAAAGTGTAATATCTTGCATTTCACATTTGTCTTTTCGGTGATGGAAAATGTGTGTACAAAGATGTCCGGAGCAGAAAGAGCAAAATATTATAAAGAGCAAAAGAAACTGCGTCGGAGAAAACAGAAGTTGGACTGCTACAACCGCAATTCTGAAAAGTACAACCAAGCTAAGAAAGCAAATCGACAAATAAATGGAAAGAACACCGAACGTTCGAAAGCAGCTGTGTACAAACAAAAACAAAGATAAGATCTCAAGCTGAAAAGAGAAGGACAGAGACAGTACAAACAATTGTATCGTAACAGAAAAAGACAAGAAGTTGATGGTACATGTAACATTGATAGTCAACATAATGCTGTAAATATGAACAGAATGACAAAATCAAGGGCTATAAAGAAATTGAAAAATGCATTGCCAAGTACTCCTGTCAAACGTGTTGTCGTTTTAAAGCATTATATGTCATCAAATTCTCCAACTGTTAGATTTGTTATCAAACACAACAGAAGTGATTGTAGCGTTACAGAACATGTGTTCCAAAATATCAAAGAATTTATTAAAGATACAAAATACAAGAGAAACGCAGACGCTAGAAATGCACTGAATATTATATCCGCATCAGTAAGCGGCGAAAATATATCTCAAAGTGGCAAGAAAAGCAAGGTAGCCAAAATGTTGGGAATACAACCACGTAGATTGTCAGGTGAACAACGTATTAGAACACACGTACTGAAATCTGAAAACTCGTGCTTCGATTTCACCAAGCGACGAACGCAAATTGATGCTACTCCAGATGACACGAAGAAGCTGGCCTATGATTTTTGGCTTTGTCCAGAGGTATCGCAGACAACTGGTAATAAAAATGATGTTAAACGTGTGGGAATTGCTCCGACAGAATATGTTTCGCATGCAACTCAATTATTATTAAAAAAAAACTCAGACGGAAGTATATTTGGATTTTAAAAATAAATATCCTCATATTAACATTTCTCAAAGATTGTTTGAAAGTTATAAGCCATTTTTCGTGTTACCGATGCGTCCGAAGATCAGAAACACGTGTTGTTGCCGTCAGCATGTGGAAACAAAACTTGTATTCAAGAAATGCATGGAATTCCGAAAGTCTATCTTCAAAATTAAACCTGAATATGACAGACAAAAATTTCCGGTTTTTGAGAATTTGAGCGAAATATTGAATGCAACATTATGTGATAAACTGAAACCGAAATTCAAATGCTTAAATCGCTCTTGTTCTGACTGTGGAGTATCTAAGCTGTTTCTTCTAGAGCAGGAGCTGGGTCGATCATAAAATGCTAGGTATGTTTCTTGGGAGAAATATGAGTTTGTCAAAGTAAATGTCAAAGGCGGGAAAACACTTAATAAAATCCAACTAGTAAAACAAACATCAAAACCCGGGGAAATGTTTGATTACTTGATTAAACCTTTGGAAACATTTCCAGGGCACCAGGCAAGGGTTAACTGGCAAAACCAGCAGTATAAAAACTTGATTCATAGCCTTCCATTCGGTCATACAGTATGTTTACATGACTATTCTGAAAATTACAGGTGTTCAGATCGCACAGAAATTCAGTCGTCTTGTTTTCAAAAAACTGAAATTAGTATTCACGTTACAATTTTACATAGACACGCAATTCTTGAACTAGACGGTGAAGACAGTACACCTGACTCACCTGTTATTGTTTCTGTAAAAATTGTTGTCGTAAGTTCCGATTTACAACATGACAGACATTTTACCCAGCATTGTCAAAACATTATTTCCGAATATTTGAAATCAATATCGACAGACATTAAAGTCCTAGATGAATTCACTGACGGATGCAGTAGTCAGTATAAGAGCATAAATTGTATGGGGGATGTAAGTTACAGTTCCAATTTGGGTTATAAATTGATTAGAAATTATTATGAAACGGCACATGCCAAGGGGTCCGCCGGATGCTGCAGGGAGCTTTCTGAAGAGCCAAGCAGATTATGCGGTACTTCGTGGTAAAGCTACCATTCAGTGCGAGAAAGATTTATATAAATTACTGAAGAAAACCTCCAGCAGCCGAAATGCAAAAATGGGAACTACAAGCGACGAATTTTCAGATACGTTGAATCTATTCCTCGCGATAATAACAGAAATTTCAAACCTGTGAGTCAGAACAAAAAGGTTCATCAGATAATATCGGAGGACAAGAAACAAGAAAAAGTTAAAATAAATACACGAAAAAAGAATAAAATGAATACTAAGGAAATTCATTCAGATAAAAAATAGATATTTTCGTTACAATCCAAAGAAAAAAAATATCATCTATTGCAAGCAAAAATGAAACGTTGTTGTGTTTTCAAATAACGCTAAAATAAGCACATTTAACTTGTTACGCTGCACGACGCAATATCGTGCGAAACGTCATATATACTCAATCTAACAAAATTGTAAGATCCTCCCTAAGATCGCTAAGTGAGCCATTGATTATCATTCTTCCTGGTAATTAATGTACCATCATTACCTATTTTTCCAGTTCCTCCTGCTACTGGTATGTAATCTGTTTCCTTTGTTGGCGATTTAAATTTTTCATTCTCGTCCGTTTCTGTAGGGGTTTCACTATTTCTGTTTCTATTAATACAGATCTAGAGTAGTGCTCTCTTCGATAAACTTACAAGTCAGTTTGTAAAAATATAACCCAAGAGAACTATCACCACAACACTTACAATTATAAATAGTATAACGTAAACATTCACTCCATTATCACAGGTAGTACTACATGTAGGTTGACCTGTTGCATCAAAGGTAGTACTAGGTTGACCTGTTGTATTAAAGGTAGTACTAGGTTTCCCTGTTGTACTAGGTTGACCTGTTGTATCAAAGGTAGTACTAGGTTGCCCTGTTGTACTAGGTTGACCTGTTGTAGATGAAATCATAGGTTTTTCAGTTCTCGGTATCCATGTTCTGTTTTTGCAATACAGAATATCCTGTATTTTCCAGTAATCCATAGATTTCGTATTCATATAATTTCGCTTTATCTTTAAGAATGTCGGGTCTGCTCTTAAGTAAATCTGAAACAAATTTATTCTTTCTTCGTCACAGAATTCTTCTAGTTTACAAAACATATTGTACATACACTGATAGCTTTCTGGTTGCGATTTGCAAACCTCTTTTGCTCGTTCGTTCCATTCATCCTCTGTTAAAGGACAAATTTCCCTGAAAATATAACAATCATTAAGATTACAATCCTAATACATCATGTACAATACACATGTCACTTGATTCATTATCTACTTCCTGTCTTTGCTCTTGCTTCTTAGTCCTACCGGAGAAGCAAGAAACGCCAATTTTATAGGCTTTGATTTGACCTGATCGTGGCTTGAACTCACGTTACACCCCAGGTCTATTGTTAAACAATATGCTTTCTATCTCTGAAACTGCCTTTCTATGAATTACTTTATTGTTATAAGAACAATAGCATGTGTTCACATGGTGTGGCGACAGGGGTTTCTGGAAACCCCTGTCTTCACACCCTGTGAGCACGGCATATTGTGCCTACAACAATGAAGTAATTAATTACCACTCAGCTGAAGATAACACGAAAACTGGGTATTGAAAAACTGAAAAAGAAAACATATAAAAGATCTTGTTAATGAAGTATAGTCTGAAAAAAATCCAAGCAATCGTTAAAAAAACTAAATAATAATAAATAATCGGGGAAAAAACTTCGTAGGGAAAGCAAATGTAAAAAGAAAATACATTATATGTTGGCACCCTTTCAAAAGTTTATCATTGGTAGATCTAGGGCTCCCCATTTTTTCGGAAAATTTATTAAAATTATCGAAAATGAGACTATTATTACCTGGTTTTTTTTTTATTCTGAAACCCCTTTTTAAATTGTCTGGATCCAAGCCTTTAAAAAAACAAAACAAAACAAAATAAAAAACATTGACCTGTTAAATGCGCACTTAAAACTGAACAGTTTATTGGTAGAAAAATACTTTGTCATATTCCATATATTCTTACTTACTTTATTTAGCAGTTCTGCGTAATATTTGTGACAATATGGTTAATATTCATTTTCTACAAAAAGTTCAGTTTAATATAACGTCTATCATTCCTGAAGATCAAATGAATACAGGTAAATATTGAATAACATCTCTCATTATTAACCAATCAAACTGTTTAATCCTTAATACAACTCAGTCGTTCAATCTATCTTTATAGAAGAGGTACCCAATGGGGAAACCACAAAAATGTATCGATTTATGAAATTTAATGTTTCTGTGTTTATTGTTTTTGTTTTTTATGACATTTTGTAATGAATATTTCGTGTATTAGAATAACATGGGGAGTAAGTTAGTTATACACTTCGGTATACGGTGTTTCTGTATTAGAAACACCTATACCTCAGTGTATAACTATTACATCTACCACACAAGAGGTGAGCATGCTAATCATTATATCACCGATGTGGTTGACATGTTACGTTAACTGTAGATTTAAATTGGTTGTTATACTGTGAGATAGCATAAAAAAAAACATTTGTTTACCCCTTTGGGCCTTGTCTTTCTTTTGTGTACATCTGATCAACCAAAAAACTATTCACTTTTCATAGAACCATTAAATAAACATTCCTAGGTAGGATAAGGGGAATTTTTGGCCCCTCTTAAAAAAATCTCCATTTTGGCATATGTGTTAGGGATGACCTTAAAACTAAAAGAAATGGAAGAAAAAATATGTTCTGACTTTTACTTTGGTTGCCTAGCAACCAAAATCAACATAACCCTGAATTTACACTGAAAGTGCGTGCATTTAAGTCCAGAAGTTTCTTTTAAACAACTATAAACTCAATAATCATGAAAATGAATTGAAATATTAATCCTGTTAAATGAAGGGTAGTTTCCCTTATAATTCAATGCCAAATAGATAGTGTGGAACTTCCATAGCAACATATTTTTACCCATAGCAACAAGGCAAAAAAGTGTTCCATTTTACTTTAAATAGCTTTAAGTTTACTAATTTCTAGTATTTTTTTGCTCAGAATTGATTTAAAGTGTACCTATAAATACTTTTCTTAGTATTTGAGGTAACAAAAGGTTTGTGAGATTCCATATAGCAACAGATTTAGCCTGCGCAACCAGAAATGCAGAGTGAAATGGTGTGTCTTTCATTCCATAATTTACTCTCAATACTCAAACCATCAATGATCTTGAAAATGTTCTTCTTTCTCGCTAGACAGATATGAAGGGTATCATTTCTAAATATTTCTTAACAATTTTTAATGTGTACTTTCCATAGCAACAAGGAAATTATGTTTCATTTTACATAAAATGACTTTCAGATCATGAATTCCAAGTATTTTTATACGAATTAATTCCTAGTACCCCAAGAAGTAGTATTCTAAGTAGTTAAGATAGATTATGGGTAGAATAATATCCTTAGCAACGAATTTTACCCTTAGCAACCAGAAGCAAACCCTGAAAAGATATGTATTTCAGTCTTTCAGACAGACATGGGTCAGACTTAATGAACCTATGGTTATTGGTAGGAAACGAAAATCATCCAAAATGATATTGTATAGTATTCCGACAAGAAACAAAAAAAACTCAACAATATACAGTATCTCGATCAACAATCGCATGTATTGCTGGAAACACAGATGTTAAAAACTAGTAAACAATTTTAAATACACATAAATGTATACAATTCAAACGTGCTTCGGTTTTGCTTTATAAGGATCAATCTAACTAAAATTAAATCTCCGCACTTGCTCCTCGTTTTCATTCGGTCGTATCATGTCGCTGTGACATGATACGACCGCGTGAAAAAGAGGAGCAAGTGCGGAGATCTATTTTTAATTAGATTTAGGAATAATCAACAATTGTTAAAATTGATAAAATGTAGTGAGATATATCGAAATTAATTCTTAATTAAGTAGTCACTGCTACTATACTATTACATGTATCTGACGGTCTTTACTGTGATTCTTTTTTCATAGCGATATAGCAAATTTTAATAAATGTAACATGCACGTGCATTGTGCACTGTTTAAAAAACAAGAGTTTTTATTTTGGAGTGGCAAAAACTATTTCAAATTCGATGGATTATATAATTAGAAAACAAGTAATTTAACAATATAACAGCTAGGAAATGTAAATCGTTAAATGTGGGTCCAAACGGTTCAAACGTTAAATGTGTAATTCAAACGGATTATAACGGAAAGAAAATGGTCTAAAGTTCACTCAGAATCGGAATCACTAAATGTAGGATTCTTTTATATTTTGTTTTCGCTATTTGTAGTCCGGAATCATCACTTTGTCTTTTCTGACTAGACTGAGGAGTGTTAAAATTAAAAGTTCCTCCGTAAATGTAAGTGTTCCCATAAAAAAGAGATGACATCTTAGTGTCAGAAGTCATTGAACTATTACTTGTAGTTGACGAAAGCTGTGACAAATTTGGATTGATTTCACAAGAAGCAATAGAACGAACACTGCTATTTGGAGTTAATTTATAGCACACGATTTTTTGGGGGTGGTTAAAGTTTTACTGTTGGAAAGATTCTTTCTGCCGAGACCGCATGTTTTTAGAGCATAATTCTGCCATGAAAAGTATCAAAACTGTCAATGTTTGCCAAATTTACCTGCTTTTTATTGTATCTCAATGAAATACTAGATTAAGATATCATTTTGTTTATTTTTTAAATCTTTCCTTTATCGTAAATGAAACTAACAATCTGTCAATGAAATGAAGCAAAGGGGCATCATTCCATATAATATTCTAAAAAAAATAGTTCCGGCTCGAAAAATGGCGGGAAAAATAGCGAGAGTAAAAATAAAAATGGTAATTTCACTAGTGAAATTATCATTTTTATTTAACTCGGAAATCACGGTATTTCGTCGATATCTATATAATAAAGGTTAATAATCACAGCTAAATTTAATATAGGATTACACGCTTCTTTTCAGGAGTTCATGCATGTGCACACGGTGCCGATGCACTCACAAACTGAATAAACGTCCGAAGGACGTTTACCTTATGTAAAGTTTATTTTATTATAATATAGCAACAATACGCCGTCAGAGCAATGATATCAATCAATATATTATATAATACATACTTAGTTTTAAAGACATTTAATTTTGGAATTAAAAAATCACTTTCATCTTTACAATTTCATATGTGAATACTATTAGCATGTTTTTTTATCAACTTAGCTGTGAATGTAAAAAAATTGTGAAAAATAAGTTATTTAAGTCTCAAGTATATTCGTAAATCTTCCTTGTTTTCAACAATAAACCAGGAAATGTTTTTTCCGCTTTTATAATAAAACATTCTCGACAATAGGCACTAATAATTGATGATAATCTTATTGTAACACACACAAGAGATGACGTGGATTAAATGATTTTAAGTAACATAACCCCGCTATTTTATACTGAAGTGTATTTATCAAGCCAGTAGATTGATTAATCATGTATATGTGTATGTAAACACATTCAACGTACATCTGTCACATAGACTTGAAGTAGAAAGAGGTCGCTATTTTGGTTTGAAATTTGAGAATATAATTTGTAAATTATGTAATGATCATGTTGAAGATGAAGAACATTTCATGATTTCATGTAAAAAACTTGAACACATCAGAGTTGATTATCTTAATTTTATAAGTGACAAATACCCAAATTTCCAATTTTTAAGTAATGAACCCTAGACCCCCTACCGCTTTTAGTCTCTCGAGGGTTGGCATGTCTTAATCCTCACATAAGAAGGTTTAATGTTTAAATTGTATTTTGTGTTTTGCTAATAAGAAATATATAAAGTGACCATGAAAAAGAATTTAACAAAAAATTCACATTTTTAAGTTATACTTACATTGTTCTGAAAGTGAACGTAGATCTATAGCACTAGTCTATAGACAGTAAATTTAGTTCTAGACATAATTACCTGTTAATTAGTTCTGCGTATGTATGTGTTACAAAGTAGCCAGCCACAACAAATATACCCAGATAAATAACAGGTCTAATATTTTCCATGATCTCCATTATGATGACACAACTTGAATTTCTGAAAAATAATATAGTTAATATTTAGAGAAACGTGATTCCGGTGATGAAAGTAGGTCAAACAGAGTGATCTTTCGCTGCGTAGTTGATTTTAATAAGAGTTTGAAGATACAAATTGTCATGCAATATAGAGTTGAAAACCCCACAGAAACAATCAATATTTCTTTATCTAAACACGTTTGAACGTAAAGTAACAACAGGTAAACGGGGATAGAACCCCCTTTGGGTACTCCACCCCCCTTTTTTAACATTTTCCCCCTCATTTGAAGTATTCTGCCAATTCTCCGAGTACGGTTAATAACATTAACTTACTATCCACTGCAGTGTAATAACATTAACTTACTATCCACTGCAGTGTAATAACATTAACTTACTATCCACTGCAG
>MJUT01024540.1:5645-19156 GCA_002080005.1 Gigantidas platifrons
CAATACGGTATTTTCGGGTTAAAGCGGTTTTCAAATTGGAGGTACGATTGGCGTATCGTAGCAACCAAACAACAGGCATCTAAACTTCCGGTTTGTCAGCAGATTACGTTTATCATTATTATCATGATATTCAAGTAGATTTATTCCGATGGCAGGTTCCCGATCTAAAGGAATATTTACAGCATAGAAAACATGAATTAGTCAAGTGATGTGAACTTGCCCAAGAATTAGATTCAGAGAGAGAAAATAACATCAACAAATGACTACGAACTTTCACAAATAAACAGGAGAACAATAAAGGAGAATGGTGTAACACAGGTTGTGTGTGAGATCGGACAAGTGCGGATATGGTCGTCGGATTTAAATCTGTTGCCTAATATTGAACAGTGTGATATACTTATATATTTATTAAAAAAGTGTGATTGGAATGATGATCGCCTCAAGCTGTACAAAAAAGACAACGGATATGCTATAGTATGCATACTTCCCACGCTTCCTTCCATCAGATTTACACTGAGGAACACAGCACCAGTCCTTGGAAAGTTTGGGCCTTTCCATCGTTACCGTAAATGACGCGCATGACGTTGTATTTACATTCACGTCAGGCGTTGCTACCCAAACCGGAAGTAATGATGCCTGCAGTTTACGTCAAATCACGTGATCAGTAAACGAAAAAACCGGAGTTTCTGCCGGAATGGAAATGACTAGAAAATATCGTATTAAGAACTAATGAATAGAACTGAAAATTATTTTAATACAGTTATGACATTTTTTACTGATCAGTATTAAAATATATCATGTTAAAAATGTCTAAAATATTGAATTAATATATTTCACAATACTGTAACTTACTAAAAAAAAGAATGGACGTTCATTATGGACAATGCTGTTGGATTTGACATTTAAGTTGTTAATTTGGATGTTGTTGTTTGGATTTTACAACTTTGGACATTCGTCAAAGAAGGTGGTTTCAAATGGAAGCATTTTTTTTATTAGCAAGGTAAGCTGTAGTGATAATATATTGATAGAATAAGAGTGTGTCATTTCCGTTCCCTTAACAAAATGTAAACACATTACCTATGTACCAAGAAAATGTTGAAAATGGCATGAAAACAAAATAATTGTTAATCATATTGCAAATTAAATCGATAGAAAAGAATAAATTCTTTATTTTTATGCAGAAATTTTAAACAACAATCTATCGTCAAACGGTAACAAACAATTATCTGCTTATGTGCGTCATTACTGGTTCCACGGGGATACAAAAACATCGATACAACATGGCCACTTCCAACAAATACAAATGTACCCAAACACACTCAAAATTCATATATCTGGTATGTGTTACTTACATTCAACAAATATATTTCTTCCAACACTCTTTAAGTTATTTTATTTATTTATCTTATTTTGTTTAAAAAAAAAAAAAATTAGAGTAAAACCTACATGTAGCGACATACAAATGTACAACAAAGACAAAAAATTATCGGTCTATCATTTATATTTAACAGTCGGGAAGCCATGCACAGATACCGTACCCGGTACCTCCAACCTGGAAGCACTTTAATACAGTATGGGTATATTTTTTTTTATCTGTACATAAACAAAGTTGAGTTATTTATTTCCCATTCTTGATTGTAGGGAGAAACTTGGTAATAAAAACTGGTTTGTCTGGTAACCAAAAAAAGAGGAGGATGTACATCTTCCTAAAATAAACAGTTTTGTCTCATTGCATATTTTAACAATTATTAAGGCCAAGGTACAGAATACTGAGCTTTATATTACTATTATTCCCTCTTTTCAAGAACCAGGATTCATTTTTGTAAGGTTTGTCTCTCTTTAGAAAAGGTAAGCTACATTTATGTATAACAAGGCCTGTTTTTTTTATTTTTAACCATTAACCTGGTTTTAAACCTTTTTATGGTTGAGCTTTTTTTTCGATGTGGTTTTAACCATGTGGTTAAATGGTTAAAGAACATCTTAAATGGGATCGAAGCACGGTTGAATATGTTTGAACCTTTTTAATTACCAGTATGTTTAAGAGTTGAATTGTTTTATTTGTAAATGAAGAATTAATTTTACTTTGTTAAAAAAATTATCAATGAACTAGAAAATTTCTCTTAAATATTGTTCTTCAACCATTGCATTTTTTATCTATTTTAATCATGTTGTTTTCAACCATAAACAAGTTTGAGAATATGACAACAGGGAGATAACTCTTATGATACTGCACTACAAAGTCAAGAGATTCTGAACAGACCAGATTTTGTGCTAGAAATTCTGAACAGAGTCTGAACATTACTCAGAATTGCTGAAAATTCTAAACAGATTCTGAACATTGCTAAAAAATTCTGAACAGAACACAACCTAAAAATGTATGAATAAGTCTGTTAAAATTTAACAAGTTGAAAAAAAAAAAAGTTAAACTTTTGTCAAAATTCATATATTAAATGAAAATGTAATATTTTAAATAAACAATCTTTCTAAAATGTATGAATTTGAAATACAAAAAATGTACATGTATTATATGATACTCATGCAATTAAGCAATTTACTGAAAATCTAAATTCAAAAGTTTTTAATAATATTAATTTATAAATTTAGAATTATCATAATTTTGAAGAGTATTTTTTAATTGTGATTGTGTATACTGATTGTTTTTGGTTATTTTGATAGACTATGAAAAAAAAAAAATCTGGACTTATAATATCCTAATTTATTTTCATGAAGTATGATATAAAATTATTTTAGGCACCTAAATGACAAATACTTATTACAAATCGTTAAAAAATAAAAAATATAACAATAATTTAACATATTTAAAACTTTACTCTTTTCAAAATTTATACTATTTTAGCATTTGATGCGCGATTCATTAAAAAAGGAGATTATTTGCACACTTGTATAGTATTTTAGTCATTTCATGCACTTTTGCATTGGTACAAATAAAAACAACCTTTTTACTGTTCTTGTGTGGATTTGAATAGTAACTTAGATGTATTCGGCATGCAGACATTCTTAAGAGGACTTAGTTATGTCAGGTGAGCAATACAGGCTCATCTGAGCCTCTAGTTTATAGATGAATGATGATGTAGGGTTTGTTTAGTGTTTTAAATATTCTATACCAGTAGCTATTAGTCTTTTTTTTATATAAATATATACATTTTTTTTGTACCCAATCAGACATAGCATCTCTGAACCTTACAGTTTGTTAGTTTTTACACTATTATCTAATTGTATATGATTTCTTTTCCTTTTCTTCCTTTTTAATATGAATAAAAATATATGAAAACGGGAAATGATCTGTATGCTCCTTTTTTCGATGATTAGACATATCAGTTGCTCACACAGCAATCGCTTTAAATCAACTGAAATTTGCATAAGTTTTAAAAAGACTAGAATTGTTTTGTTTATAATAAAATTTTATTTCATTTAAACTCCAGAAATAATACGATACATGTTCTTTTCACGTGTATTTGGGTTTATACCCATCAATATTCATCAGCGCCATTGTTGTAAGCGACATTGAGATCGATCCTTTTCTTCATCAATATTTCTCTTCTGCACTTCATCTTTGAAAAATTTTCTGTAAAACTATAAAAATAATTTATATATATCAGGCTTTTGAAAGACGAAATTTTAATGTATATTTGGGTATATTCATGATTGTAAGCGACCCGACATAGATAGGATTGTCCGTAAAAATTGACTATTTTGTTGAAATTCGTAAAAAAAAATAACGACAGAGGGGCTAATAAATCATTAATTATTCATAAAACATCTCAAAATAATAGAAATAATATAATTTAAAGCTGTATTTGGGTATATTTGGGTAAAAAGTCACGCCGGGAAATTTGTGCTGAATGATGAGCAGAATTTATTGAAATCAGATGGTATCTATAGTATTTCTGAAGTGAAATGCAATTTATTTGAGAAAGATATCTGTTACATTGATGAAGTTATGGTTATTTAAACACCTGTACCCCAAAACGTTTTTCCACATTTTTATCAAGAAAAATGTCAAATCCACAAATTACATGTAAATGGAAAAAATCATATAAAATCTAAATATCCATATTTTTTCATGCAAATAGTCTTGATACATTGCTTGAACATTAGGGCCACTTTTTAGCAAGAAATCTTCACAAAAATTCCACTTATAAACATTTTTTAGATATAAAATAAATGTAAGACAATCGTTTGTTAAATAACTAATGTATAATGACTGAAACAGTCTAATATTTCAATATTAAGCATAAAAAATTCACGTAAGTCTTTTGCCTCTCTTCCTTCTTGAATCATGAAATGGTATGTTCAATTTATAAGTAAATTAAAGTAAATTTTAAAACTGTCATTTAATTATTACATATAAAATTATACTGGAAAGTAAAATGGCAAAACACTCCCATAAATGTCATGTTTATATATTATTGTACAATCTAAAACAATGTCAATAGAAAATTTCAGACAGAATTTTGGTCACAAATGATTGGAAAACTATGGTAAGTATAGTTACATAGCTGAAAGATATTTTTCCAAAGTGACAAATAATTTAAAACATTCTAAAATAATAAAGTGAACAGGTGACGTGTACCGAAATTGTGTGGAATATTCCTAAATTAAAAACCTGGACAATACAATTACAAAATAAATTTAAAAAAAAAAACAGAAAAGTAATTAGTGTTTTCATTCAACAATGATGCCCATACCATATGGCATCATATGACCTGCAAATTGTTTTTGCAGTCATACTGTATATAAAAACAGGATTAATAGGAAGTATAAATAAACCCTGTTTTTCCAAGCACAATTTCCAATGTATTTTAATTCATTGATTAACAAAATCAAGTATAGATTAGCAGTGATTAGGATTAAAATTCTAATAATGGGACATTTTCTATTGACATTCAGAATTTCAATGGGTCATTCTTTAACATTCTTTGTAAATATTTCGGATTTCAATGGGACATTTTCAGATGGAATGTGATAAATGGCACATGGCCCCCTCTAATCCCAATCACTGGATTAGTTGTAAGTGTTAGAAAACATTATATTATAAATTTGGACAGTGATATAATAGCTCCCCTCTTATGAGGCAACTATCTCAATGCCTGGCAATTATCATCCTTTACACCAGGCCAAATGTTAATGCATTCCTATTATAACTCTGTATTGCATGGTGTCCAAATATATGACAACTAGGTATAACACTGCTTTACTGATTTTATAATAAAGAATGTCTGTCATTTTGCCTTGAAGTGACCAATTCTTTATAACTTGTAACCATAACCCCCCCCCTTTTCCTCTTTGGCTGGTTTTGGATATTATTGACTTCATGATTTATGTATTGAAGGTGTCAATCAAACAAAAAATATTTTAAACAATCAATAAACTAAAATTTATTTAGTGGTGTCACTCACTCACTTAACTGGCTTCATTGCATTCACTCAATACAAATTACAATTGACTGATTGTGTCCGTGAGCGACCTCATTTTTGAACATTCCATAAAATCAATAATTTTAGTACTAAAGTGAATGACTCAATTCAAGAAGTGCATATTTTATTACATTTGTGATATATATCTTGCATATTTTGCCATAAAACATGTTCTGTCATCAATAATTTACATTCAATAAAGTCAAATATGAGCGCTGACATATTGGATTGAAAACGAGGCTAAAAAATTGAGGCCAACATTGACACGGAAAAACTACAATTACAGGTACAGTACATGGAAAATATGGGGGGAAATTAGTATATTTGGTTTTAAAAATAATTTATTTACCATTAAAATCATGAAAGGAGAGCGTAATCATCT
The DNA here is from genome assembly GCA_002080005.1 of Gigantidas platifrons. NCBI lineage: Eukaryota > Metazoa > Mollusca > Bivalvia > Mytilida > Modiolidae > Gigantidas > Gigantidas platifrons. The sequence continues at coordinate 11,466 of MJUT01024540.1, forward strand.
CTACAAAAAAGTTGTCATATTTTGATCACTTCGATTCAACTTCTTTTTCCGCTTCGGCTTCAACATGGCCAGAGAATGGTTATTACGCAAGGTTTAACTATTCATAATTATGAAAATGTCATTTCGGGTGTTTGGAAAACAATGTATTCTTCAAAAAAGCCTGTAACAGATACCCACCTGCTGTCATTTTCTTTTTCACAAATCACGAAAATTTCTTGACATTTCGTGGCATACCAAACAGGATTATCTGCCCTTACCGTTACCATCCCTAACTTTAGACATCAGCGGCACAGGCCCTTGTTTCTATCAATTTATGGGAAGGTCGGCTATCTATTTCATGAATAGTTTACCTTCTCATTGATATAGCCAAACGCATGTGTTAGACATGTATGCATACACCATTTATGTATTTATTATTGCATTTGACTCGGTTTTACATACTGGCATAAAAATCGAATTAATACGATGATTCCGTGATAAGACGTTCTCCTGACTTGGAGGAAGAATTCGTACCACCGATCACGTGACTTCATAAAAAATCTAGGCATTTTTGTAGACACTGCAGGTAGAAATAGATCGAGAAAACTATCTCAAATGTCGTCCAGCAAATATTGGTGCATGGTTCCGGGGTGTACATCTGACAGCAGGAAGAAACCCAATCTGGAAAAATATGTAACATTTATACCATTTCCGACAAAGTTGAAAGACCACAAGCCATTTTGAACAAAAGATGCCTAGATTTTAGTCATGTGGTGATGGAAGTCACATGACGGTATTATCTGAATACGAGTATCCCGGAACCGACGTATTAAGATGGGGCTTGGTTCAAAATTTTACAATGTTGTAAAGAGTATGTACAGCTCGAGTGAAGCATGTGTTAAATTAGAACGCGGCAGAACAGATTTTTTCAAAATTTAACTTGGGGTAAAGCAAGGAGATAGCTAGTCCGAGATTCCTCTCTGTTCGACGACTATTTACATCTTGCTGTTGTCGTTGAACGTCAGAGCGCTCTCCATAATGAAAACAGCAGATTTTTCTCCTCATCTCAACTGTAGCACATTTCCACGTTTTGTGGCTATCAGATTTTATTTTCTATCCAAAACCCTAATATATATCGCTTCACCAATCATTTTTCTATTCATTCATAACCATCTTACCCTCATGATCAGAGAGTGGTGTTACACTGGTGACCCACTTTTGCTTTTGCAGCCTGGGAGGTGGAAATTTCAACAAAATCGGAAGATTATCTGTTAGTAATGGGGATGTAGATGGTAGGAAGGTATAAAAAACTGGTTTTCCTTGAAAAAAAATTTCACTATGCAAATCGGTAGGCGATTTGTGTCCTATCAACATTTTGACAGGGGAAATAGCGGTTGAAGTGACAGGGATAGTAGGAGCGAGTCTGGCCTTGTGGTATTTTAGGTACATAGCGAGCATATTTTTGACTCTACACAAGCACCTGTGGCTCAATTAAATACAATTATAAACGATAATAGTGAAGCGGTATAAACAAAATTAGGCGACCGGAAGAGTCCACTTTTCATGGGTATGTTTCAAACTGTCATGAAAGGCCATGAAAATCACAAAAATACCATTGGCCTCAAAGTTATATGATGTCATACAGTGACTAAAAATACGCACGAGCGCTTACAGATGTAAACATTGGAATAATGTCTGCAAAAACTTCTTTTTCTTTTTTTTTTCTCTCAACTGCAAAATACATCAGTACAGAATATAGTACAATAACAGGGGTGTGGAATTGCCATGCCCGACTCGTCTGACTCGTACATAGAACCTGCCGGACAAGATTTTCCTGGCTAGCTTGTCCGGGGACAAGTAAAATCAACAAATAAAAATAATTTCTATTAAAGTACTCTGGGAAGACAATTCCTCAAATGATATTATATCGTAAATATTGACGGTTATATAGATAAAGGTTGTTTGTTTTTATTGGAAACGATCACGTTAGTGTTCCGAAAGCAGCTAAAAATAACCAGAATTGTACAAGTTCTAAGATGAGTATTACGACCCGATTGCAATGATAATTGTACTGCATTTACTTAACGATATCCGGGACCGTGTAACAGGTTTTTACTGGAGTTCCGAATGTGACGTTTCCTTGCTTGTCCATAGCTTTTCATAAACAAACAGGGCCTTACATCCGTGAACGTATAATACAAATCGGGTTGCAGTCGTTACAATGGACAAATATTTGATAATAAAAAAAAAGACTGGGAATGATTCTGGCCACAATGAACATCACGAAAAAGTTAAATGCAAAACTCTAGCGGAAAAGGACACAAAATGTGAAGAAAAACACCCAAGTGACTAGCCGATTTCTCGTGTTTACTGCTGGATTCTGATGGTGTCTCATATTGAAATACCTGCAGAATATACTCTGATTTTGCTGACAAGAAATCATTAATGTTTCTTGGCAAAATCGTGGACAGAATGGATACCTATCTTCCCACCAGTCATCTGCAAAGTATGAAGACACCACTAAAACTAAATACTAGTACATGACTGTTTTGATTGATAAATCCATTGGCAGGGATGTTTGTGTTAACTTTATTAAACTATATTTCAAATTTTATGCAATGATGTAATAGACAATATAAACAAGTTCAATTTAGCAACTGTGTTTATAAGTATCAAATGTTTGTACAAAAAACAGGACAAGTAGGATTTTGTCCGGACAAGTAACTTTTTTCAGATGACTTGCCTGGGGACAAGTAGAACATTTCAGTATTTCCACACCCCTGAATAATATAATAACATATAAAACATCATACAATCTATATAATAAAGTACAAAAATGTACAATTAAATCTTCTTACAATCTTTTCCAATATATAATCATATAATGTATATTGCAGTGGAGGTTTTTTTTTTTTTTAGAATAGAAAAATGATAAAAGAGGTATTTTGCAGAGTTTAAAATTGTTTACAATTGATATGTGATAAATATATTTTTTTATATAATTAAGAAAGAAAAAAGTAGACAAGAATTTTTGTGTATTTAAAAAAACTTGATTTCTGGATGATTAAACATAAGCAATATTTGGTAATAGTAAAATGTGTTAAAAAATTCATAGTTGTGATGCAATTATATGTAAATTTACTTGTTTTGATCACATATTGTACAGCAAATGTAAATAAACACCAGCGACGTTCCACTTCCTAGTTAGATCTAAGCCACTCGTAAATGTGACGTAACGATCGAAATATCGAGACTTCCCGAAAATCCACGAAAAGAAAACCCCCACGAAAACTGGACATTGCACGATACAGTACAGTCACTGACACTGTGTTCTCCCCATTCAGATGATCCCATGCCATGGCAAATTACATCTAGAGCACAGATGTAAACCACTTTGAACACAACTGTATAAATATTAAAACATCATCCTATGAACTATTTTTAATATAAAAAAAACTTTGATGTGCATTCTTATAGATGTATTTACATCATTTTAAATAAATTTAGAGTATCGACTATATTTTTACTCTTTTCCCACAACATCTTTTTCTGACATAAACTTATTGAAATATCTGGCATTTAGCTAATGCATGCTGCAAAACACAAATTGTTTGCATCAAGCATAGAGCGGCATTTTACCATGCAAATGAAATTTGCGGTAGATCTGCAACAAACGTTTGATAGCCTTACATGTACATGCATATTAAAGCTTGCTGTGACCATCTGGAGATATCTTGTATTTCTTATCGTTGACTCAATGACTGCTGGCAAACTATATATTAACACTTTCCATAGTAGACTATATTTACAATTGGAGTCCAATATAATAAGTTTCCAACCTAAACAATGAAATGATGTACACAAATCTATTGTTTCAATACATACAGTAACATCTATATTATCTCATGTGTACAGGGGGCTGTTATGGTCGTGATCGTATGGTAGTTGGGTTTAAAACTACCTATACAATCAATTCCTGTCACAGCTAAAAATTGTGAGATATGTTCCATACAACATTATTATGATTAGGTTTGTCAATGACCTGCGGCAGACTGGTGGTTTTTTCCTGGTACTCTGGTTTCCCCCACCAATAAAACTGACCACCACAATAGAACAGAAATAATCAGATACATTTTTAGAATAGATAAACATGCATTTTAAGCATGTTGTGTATTCAACAGATATATAACCACATTGCATGTCAAAAATCTAGCAGGAAGTAAATTGGCCACAACGTTACTGTTAGTTTGAAAATTCACTGCCTTTTAATGGAATTCCCACATTTCTTATTTTGGAAATTTAGAAGAATTGCTAATATTGAAATTAGGTTATGAATAAAAGGATTAAGAAAAAATACCACACTGCATGAACAATTTCAAAAGTAAATATAAAATTCATAGAAAAAGACAAATTCAATATTGCTAACACACACATACATGACGGTATTGACTGCTGACTTTCCTGGCTTGGTACAGGCACTTCAATAAAAAGTAGCAGCACACAAACCTATCCATTTAGTGACATGATGCAGTCATGTAAGTGCTTTCCACGTGTATGTGAGTAAAATGATAACCCTCGCATATACCAATGCGAACAGCGTTGTCACAAAAGAATGCTGAAATCCTGAACATTATACATAAATTAAATAAATTTAATCTTTGTGACAAAGAAGTTGTCATATGTATAACATTACAGAAGTTCGATCAAAGAAAGTTGATGGCCTCGACCATTATCTAAATACAAAATAGTATATAAGGCCTTCGTATGCCATACTAGTAACACAATGGTCAACTTTGAACCAAAATCTTAATTAAGAAATAAATTATGGAAGCCAGAATGTATTTTGTGTTTTAACATGGATTGGCGGATATTAGTATTTTATCCCGAGCCAGAAGCGAGGGATACAATTCACTAATAGTAATATCCACCAATCCATGTTAAAACTCAAAACCCATTTTGGCTTCCATGATTTATTTCGATTCTGATATGCTAAGAGTACGAATACAGTAGTATAATTTGATTGGAAGACAGTAATTTATATTTACGTTTGCGGAAAATGTCACACACAATTTATGCTGCCAATGGAAAAGTCAGACATTCACCGGCGCATGTGCTAATAGTAATGAGATTATACCGAATGGATAACTTGCTCATTTGTTAACAAAGCGAAAGAAGGAGGACATGTTAGAATTGAAAATTGCATTTACGTTGAACAAAATTAAATTTTCAGTAGATACTTACAAATTGAAGAAAAGCGTATAATTCTAGAATAAAATCTGGAATGTGCAAAATCCTGGTATATCTTTTTAACTCATACTGAACAGCCCCATGATATAACTGAAATATTGTTGAAAGTGGTGTTAAACACCATCAAACAAACAAACATACTGAACATTACATAGATTTGTACTTTTCAAATTTAATTTGTTTTCAAATATAAGGTTAAATTTAATAATAAAATTATACTAGACTAGTGCCACATATATAATTAAGTCGGTGTTAAATTTTATAGAAATATTTGAGATATTTTTCAGAGAGCTGTCAATGCATATTTTGAAGAAACGTTTGGCTCAGGACCACCACAGAAAAAAGTGAAGATAGACACCATCAGTTTTGGTAATAACAGTGTGGGTGGCAATAATGGTTCTAGCAGTTCAAAAAATGACAGATCAGAAATGTAACTATAGATGAAGATTTCAATGTTTGTTTATAACTACGTCAGTGGTGTAATGGTTAGTGTGCTCGTCTAGAGTGCGGTAGATCAAGAGACTACAATTGGTTATTTGTGGCATCTCTACTAAGCACATATAGCACTGAGGAGTAAGACCAAAGATTGGTCGGCTCGGAATCTGAATAATGTGTACCTGGTTCTGAAGACTGTTGTTTAAGTGTGCTAGCACTATAAAAAAAATCCAGCTCGGTGTACATCATCATCTCATCAATATCAGCCTGGTTCTGTCCATGATATACATGTATCTTAATAATTTGCTCATTTGGCATTAAATAAAATCATGCACTCACTCACACAAAGTTTTTAATGTCAGTCTGTCAAGCGACTCCTGATTTTCCTGATTTTGAGCTGTTCCTGAATTTGTTGGATAAACTCCTGATAACTCCTGATTTTGAACTTTTTCCTCACAAAAAAAAAATAAAAAAAAAATAACATAATATGTTGAAATTATTTTAGTGTAAAGCATCTTATCAATAAAAGGAGGTGAGGAAAATGGCCTAAGTAAGACCATCTAGCCTGCCAATTACATTCTGACATTCTGATAATGACCTTCATCTGGAATCAAAAACACCATTCTTAAATTTATATATTATGGCCTGAAAGTTCTTACTTAGAGGAGAGGAAGGTGGCCATTTTTTTTGGGGTTTTTTGTATGGTTTTATCACTTTTTATATAAAAAAAATTCCTGATAATCTTCTGACTTTTAGCTAAAAGCCCTCCTGATTTCTTAATTTTTTGAAGCCTAAAAGTGTTTGACAGACTGTAATGTTAATAGTAGTGATGTTATACGATCTAAGAGGGTTATGGTTATGGTGTTTAGTGCCACTTTCAACAATATTTCAGTCATATCTTGGCAGTCAGTTTTATTGTTGGAGGAACCTGAAGAAAACTTGATCACATAATGATGTATCGGGTACACCTCGGCAGAAGCAGGATTCGAACTCTACAATCTAAGTGAAATTAATTGTTTGTTGTATATTTTAAAAAAAAAATTTGGCGACATTCTAATTTATAAAAGTATTCCATAGGAGGTCATGTTCAGATGACCTTCTAATAAAAATTAGGTCTGGCCAATCAGGTTATAACAAACAAGTTAATCTGGTCAGCTAAAATTTGTTATAACACATTTTCACTGTATCATCCTGAATTGAAGCTTGTAACGAGGAAGACACATTTTAAGTCAAGTTCAAACGGAGTAAAATGATATGTTCTATTTCAGAGTTATTGCCCTTGAATTTAAGGAAAATTGCCAAATGGATGGTTTCCAGTTGATATTTGTAATACATCGTTGTTCTAATAGTTAATTGATATTTACCTGTCTCAAAATACCAATCTAATTTAATGTGGACCATTATTTCAAGAACCATTTCATAGTTATATCCCTTGATTTGAAGGGAAAGAAACCTAATGTATTAATATTGCGGATTCTGGAAACCAAAGCATTTTTGTGGAAAGTCTAATAATATTATTGTCACTTTATTGTAGATCGCCCATTACAGATGATCCTGAGCCGAACCGTATCAGATTGATGTCGTGGAACATTGACGGCCTGTGTGAGAAAGCAAAACCAAGAAGAACACAAGCTGTTTGTGACATCATTAATAAGTAAATTTTAATCTCCTTTAAACATCACCTAAGGGTTTGGTTTGGTTTTGGTTTATGGTATTTAACGCCAATTTCAACAATATTTCAGTTATATTGTGGCGGTCAGTTTTATTAGTGGAGGAAACCAGAGTATCGGAGAAAACCACTGACCTGTCACAAGTAACTGACAAACTTTACCACATAATGTTGCATCGAGTAGACATCGCTATGAATGGGGTTCAAACTCATAACAATAAAAGTGATAGACACTGATTGCACCAGTAGTGGTAGGTTAAATCCAACTACCATACGATCACGACCACGATACTACCATACGATCACGACCACGATACTACCATACGATCACGACCATGATACTACCATACGATCACGACCA
>MJUT01024540.1:20064-30901 GCA_002080005.1 Gigantidas platifrons
GATACTACCATACGATCACGACCATGATACTACCATACGATCACGACCATGATACTACCATATGATCACGACCACGATACTACCATACGATCACGACCATGATATAGTGTATTTCATTTTAAATAGAATGTATTAATGACAATGATTTATAAGATTTATTAATTTCTTGTAACTGGTCATGTTTACATCTTCATAATCATTTTACTGTGTCATCTTCAAATCATCAACCTAAAAAAATTACCAATGAAAAATTCTGCTAACAAACTTTATCACATAATGTTGTATTGAGTACACCTCACCAAAGAATGGGATTTGAACTCACAAATTTAGTGGCAATAGGCACTGATTGCACAGATATTTGTAAATCCATACAATCCTGACCATGATGACCCTCTAAAAGATGTAAGAATAGATTCCATAAATATCTAACTTTAAAAAATATTGAAAACTGATCTTACCTTTTTATCTAATTACAGAGAAAACCCGCATGTAGTTTTTCTACAGGAAGTGATCCCAGAAACTCTACAGATACTTACACAAAGATGTCCAACGTACCATGTGATTGAGTCTGCTACTGAGGAATATTTTACAGCAGTCATGTTGAAAGTGGGTGTGGTTGAAGTCTCAGGGTCAAAGGTCATTCCATTTAGAACCAGTGTGATGCTGAGAAGTTTACAAAAGATTGAGGTATATGTGTAGCACAATAGTTTGTAGTGAGAGGTATTTTATCAATATAATTAAAATTTGATATTTGGCTGATTTTTTATGCCCCCTTCACTAGGTAACAAGAGGCATTATCAGTTATCTATGTGTGTACCTGTAGGCATTGAGATTGTACCACCCTGAAACACCTCTGTATGGCCAGAAGGGTGGTACAATCTCAATGCCCACGGGTAGATACGTAGATACAAATTTTATCCCCAAGTTTGAAAACAAAAACTGATTTTTAGTGGATTTTCTTGTTCTTTTTGTAATGTAAACGTAGCATTTATGTATTTACGGACTAAATTGCCATAGGTCAGGTGAAAATTTGGGTGCATTTATATAAAGTTTTGGGAGATATCTTTTTTATTTTAAGTCTGATTTATTTGTATGCAAATTTTTCCAGGGAATGTCCCAACATATTTGTCATAGCTTTTATCATTGTATTAGAAATATGAGAGGACTTTAGAGGAAAAATACTTAAATTATTTTATTTTATTGTAATTCCTATATTAATTTTAACCTATGACCCTACCTGTATGTGAAAATGAATAAAATATTTGTTCACAAAGTATTGACTTGTATGAACACAAACTAAAAAAAAAGTGAGTGATAAACAAGCATAGATGGGCCTTTAGTTAACTTTTCATTTCTAATTTTCAATCATACATCCTTTGTGTATGAATATAATACAATGAAATCAGTCTAAACCGAACACTGAATAGAATTCTGTATACCGTATTTTTGGACGATAAGTCGATATTTTTTTTCCTCAACAAGCTGGCTTCGACTTATCGTCCACATCAACCTATACAAGAATCTGGAATCCCTAAAAAAAATCTAGATAAAAATTACAATTTTGTTTACGGTTTACCTTTATTTTGTTTTAGGTTTATTTCTGAATTAGAAGACTGTTGTCATCGATGTTCTTGGTGTTAATTTTTGTAAATAAAACAATATAAGTATAGTAACTGTTAGTAACAGGGGTGCAATTCCTTGAAAAAAATGTTAAACTCTGAAAAAAATCAATATTTTTAAAGTGTTAGCAAAACTCAGTTATAATATTGTATTGTGTTATAAAATATATACAGACCCTGGATTGTATAAGTTTACACTATGCACGAACGGAAAACGAATAAACGCTTCACACGAAAAATGCACGATATACGAAGCGAACGCACAATACACGAAACAAATGAACAATACACGAAACGAACGCACGATACACGAATAGTATCGTGTTATTATTTGAGTGACTTTTGTGCAAATTGATGTGATTAACTTCTGTAATCTTATATTTTATAAGCAAGTTATTTATATAAATGATAAATTAGTCTGTAAAGTAATAGGATAATACAATTTATATTAAATACAGTTGACTCTCATTGTCTCAAACTCGGTTGAGTCGAATTTTTATCGAAGTCCCGAACTTCGTTGTGTATAAATATATGTAATTTGACTCCTGTTGAGTCGAATTCGGACGAGTCGAAATTTCGGTTGTCTCGAATAAAAGTTTTGGTCCCGAGATGTAGAAAGCCATATTATTTACATTCGTTAAGTCGAATTTACCTGTCAAAACATGTGTATTACCTTGGGATTAAAATCGGATCACAGGTGAAACATCCGGTCATTGGCTTTTACATTTTTACCATAGGCTATTTCACATGTTTATTTCACAATCTGTCAAATTAATTAGTAATTAGCTTGGTATTATGACACAAGTTAGATGTGTACAATAAAAAATTATCGATTCATAATATTATAAGTGCGCTTGGGTCGGCATACATCAATGATTATGAAAAGTACACAACGGAAGCGTTTTATCTATTGTCGGAAATTAATTATAATTTTGAGAGATTTGAAAAAGATGTTACTCTTAATTAACAGTTGTAATAAAAGGGGAATTTTTTTACACTTGATTGAATCAAAAAAACACACAATTTGTTGTAAATATTGCACAAAGAAAAATATGTCATGATGGATGAAGCTTAATGACAACGCAACAGCTGAAAACATAATCATACACACAAAAAAGATATCTAGAAGTTATCAGTTGTTCCACAAGATTCAAAGAATTTAACAAAGAAAAAAAAAACAGCAACAAAAACATCGAATAAATTTTAAATCGTTCCGAGAATCGGGACATGCGGTGCTGGTGTTAGCTCTTCAAAATTGTTTTCGAGTTGTCTCCCTTTCGTCATTAAACAAACAACACTTCCGGTTTTCGTAGCTCCTCTTGAGTTGAACTACGGTTGACTCGAATTTTTTCCATGGTCCCATCGAATTCGAGATAACGAGAGTCAACTGTAGTTTATATTACCAATGTGTTTACTAATTATATCTATGATTAAATTTTAAATCTCATATATTTGACTTCCAAATATGACTTTCTATTTATATAATTAAACAAAATTTATATTTATTTAATTATATAATTATACAGAATTTATATTTATATAATTATATAATTATACAAAATTAATATTTATAATTATTCGGATTCTGAATTGACAATTCCAACCAGACATACGTGTATCAGTTATTTTCTCGGTTAAGCTGTCCGAGAGGCGTGTGGCTTCAAAAGGTCATATAATTGTTAATTAGAATGAAATTACAAATGTAAGAGTTGACATTTCACACCTGCAGTGCATGTTTGTTTACATACATGTAGATGATTTCTTGTTTATTTGTCCTAGAGTAAATTATAGAAAAAATGCATTTATTTAATACAGTCGAACTTGTTTGTGTCGAACACTCTTTATTCGAATACTACGGATGTCTCGAAGTTGCCGGCCGGTCCCGATCTATTTTCCTATTATTCTATGTTATTTCAACACTGTTAATTCGAACATTCTTGAGTCGAATACATTGGTTGTGTCGAACACTTTTTATAGCCCCAAAATCGGAAAATTATGTACTTTACTCTTTTTTAGTCGAACCTCGAGTCTTCATGTCTTTTCCTTCACTTCCGTAAATCGAATTTCTTGTGTTATGCAATGTTATGACTTCATTTTCTTTAAATCTGTGTCATTGATGTAAATCCAGTGTTTTTATTACAATTTTTGACAATACACAGTGTAAACAATAAAAATACACAGATTTGTGTGTTAATTGAACAGCCGATCTATAACGGCATGTCAAGGGCTTAGTCAAGGTTCATTGATTCGCAAAAAGGTAAAAATAGCCATCATGAATGGGGTACGGCAAAGGGTGAAAATGAAAACGAAATGAAAATTGAAATGCACGTTTTGTTGGTCAGAATTTCATTTTACAGTTGAAAACAGATGCGGCTAAAATTTAGAAAAAAATATTTGACTGAATTATTACATGACATTTACGATGTTCACTTAGAAATTCGAAAAATGAATGGTTTGTGTTTTACTCACACGAAACGATCTTTTAGAAAGAATTTTTAAATGGAAACATCTTCGATCATCAAAATGTTTGTATTCCTTTTAAATTTTTTAATTTTACCGAAAAATTAATTATCACGATAATTAATTTCATAGCTTTAGCACATTAATTCTTAATTAGAATAATCACAGGAAAATTGAGCACGTACAGTTTGGGAAACTCAATTTTTGACACAATGCTAGCGTGGAGTAATTAAAAAATCAAAAGGTTATTAATTAGCCTAATTAATGAGGTATGGGTGAACACTAATCACAATTATGATAACTAAAATGTTGAAAATAATTTATTCCTTTTTTATTTTTATCCATATTTAAACCGGAAATGATCCCTGGAGTGCAAAATTAATTACATTATAATTTTTTACACCTGAAACAAGTCATACATACACAGACGTAATGAATAAGTAGCACACGTTAAACCGGAAGTCAACTTCACAGGTAAACATCGGGAAAACCGGAAGTCAAAACTGCTTACGGATGTGTTGAAGCACCGGATAAGTCGAAGTTTTCTTTGAGTCCCCTGAACTTCGACACAACCGAGTTTCACTGTATGTTTTTCCCTTATTGTACAAAATTACTGGTACATGTAAATAAAGGAAATACATGTTTGTATATGTAAAATTTTGTTTACACTTTAATTAAATTTTTTTTAATAATAATAAGATTGAAATTGTAGTCATTATTTTAAACTGGAAATCGTAGCGTGGGTTCGTTTCGTGTATCGTGTATCGTTCGTTCGTATTTCGTTTCTTGTATTAGTCTAATTAAACTGGCAAACGATACACGAAACAAAAGAATAAATTACACGCACGAAACGCAAACGAACGGAAAACGAACGAAAAACGCAAACGATACGAAATATCTGTTAAGTTAAACGATCCAGGGTCTGTACTATAAAAAATGTGTCTTGTTGAAATAAAAACACAAGGGTGGAACGTTTACAATATAAGATTATTATCACAAAATATCTTAATATAGCTTTTCCCCGGTTGTTGTCAAAAATGGCAGTTGCATTACATCTCACAATAAAAAGCTTTTTAAACTAAATATACTGGAAAATAATTATCGATTTTATTAACCTAGAATGTTCTACACTTGAATTGGTCAATTAGGAACAAATAAAATAATCGCCATTAGATTATAAATACATGTGAAGTGTCAGTCCGCACTTAAATAACCTCGATCAGCTGATTGAAAATTTACTGGACCGAGACGATCACATATTTGTTTACCGTTATTTAAACACTGTTTGAAGGTATGTCAATTAAACTGCACAAGGTGATACATTGTTTTGATAGCTTGATTATTTTATTGTATGAACATCCGTTTACCATCTATTTTGACACCTGCAGGTGGCCTGACATGAATGTCATCGATGTATGGCTTTACAAACCAGATTCCTCATAAAAAACACACAAACTTAAGTATAAAATATTTATTTAATTTAACATTCATTATTATTTCGTTTATGACACATAAGAATAGTTTTTTGAGCTAATACTTACCGAAAAACATCGTTATAGGACAAATGCTTACCGATGTACAAAAAAATAACCCGTTCCATGTGACGATACTTGCCCAAGTTATCTTCAGCATCCTGGACCTATGGGATGCTTCAACCTACAGTCAATGGACAATTCGTCACCCTCGACTTTACGCTATATATTTCATATAAAACCACATTTTTCCAAAAAAAAATATTGTGAAGTCATTTCTTATAGGATTTTGATCCATTTTTGCACTAGAAGAAGCAGAAATATTTAAAGATTATTTGTTTATTTTAGCATAATTTTCCGTTAGATTGCTTTTTATTTTCTTATGATTTAAAGACAATTTTTGTTTTCTGACCTCAAATTTGCTATATATTTTAACAAAAATAAAATTGGAAAAATCAACATTTGTGTTTAAATCACCAGAAAACAAAAACCATGCAGATAAAAATTACTATCAGATAAACAAATAAAATTCAAAGAATTCTGCATGTCTTGAAATAAATTTCATAAAAATATGCCCAGAGATAGCTTTAAAATATTTTTTTTTGAAAAAATGTGGTTTTATATGAAATATATAGTAAAAAATCGAAGGTGACTAATCCATGGACTGTATCTTAGTATTTCCCCCAAATTTTAGCCGAAAAGCAGCAATTCAACCTATCATCCCCATCGACCTATACTCCGTAAAATACGGTAAATTGAACTTTAGATAAAATCCAAATGTAGGAAATTGTTGATATGTTGATAAATGTAACCTGTATATAAAGAACACCTGTCTATTCTGAAGATAAAAGTAGGTCTCAAAGAGGTTCGGTTTTAGACAGGTTTCATTCACTATATTAATATTTCCATGGAAATGTTTGAAATTTTATTGTAGTGTACAGTAAAAGGTCTAAAATTCCTACTGATGACATCACACTTAGAAAGTACTAAAGACCATGCCAAAGAAAGAAAGAACCAATTAAAACAGTCGCTAGGTCACATGATGGAAGCAGATCACGATGCGACTGTTATTTTCGGTGGAGATTTTAATCTAAGAGATAAAGAGGTACAGTGTACAAAACAACATTGAGATTAAATGTACCGTTAGACCTACCCATGGGTTCACCTCTATTGAGCAGTCACCTGTATTTAAAGGTCATGGTTTCTTGTCCTGTCAGAGAGGTGACCGCGTGGGTAGGTTTGACTGTATATTTCTTATTCTTTTCACATATTGTGCCCCATGTGACAAAGTTTGTAGAGATGTCTGTCTGTCTGTCTGTCTATGCATATTGTCAGGACATTGTTGTCTAGCTGAGAACTTCTAAAGGTCAAGATCGCAAACTTGATTTTATATGTACCAACTTTATCCAAATAGACATTACATTGTCTTGGGTTGAACCATAGACATTAAAAATGGTACTTGCTACACCTCCTCTAAGCACACAGGGTGGCTCAATGAGTTAGGTTGTTGGATCTAACAACTCATACAAGCCTATCTCCAATACAGCGTGGGTTCGCACCCAGCTTTGTAAATTACAAAAAAGGGTGCACTCGACTCGCAGCCGCAAGTGATAAAGTTTACCAGTTGCTTGCATTGCCCAGGGTCGGTGGTTCTCTCTGGGTACTCCGGCTTCCTCCACCACTAAAACTGGTCGCCATGATATAGCTGAAATATTTCTGAAAGTGGCGTTAAACACCAAAATTCAAATTCTAAGCACACAGCTTTAAGGAGTAAGAACAAAGACTAGCTAACTAAGAATCAGGAGAATGTGTCCAGGCAGAACAGCATATCTACCCACAGACTAGTTTTAATGAGCTAGTGCTATTAAACTTCAACTAGGCATGTTTGTCTTGTAGAAAGTGGACATCATTATCATCGTGTAGAAAATATAGCTGAATAAATGGTCTCTTGGTGTTAAACATGAATCACTCACTCACTCTATATATTTCAATATAAAATAGTACGTCGCTTCAAATTCTAATCAACATTGCACGAAAATATACACATTTATGATATAAGAGGGGTCGTTCTGGTCGTGATAGTATGGTAATTAGATTTACAACTGCCTATGCAATCAGTGCCTATCACCACTATCGTTGCGAGTTTGATTCCCGTTCAGGCGAGGTACAACATTATGTGATAATGTTTGTCAGTGATTTGTGGCAGGTCGGTGGTTTTCTCCTTGATACTGCGGTTTCCTCCACCAATAAAACTGACTGCCACGATATATAACTGAAATATTGTTGAAAGTGGCATTAAACACGATAAACCAACCATCAAATTCTACACAACATTGCATTAAGATATACACATTTATAATACAAGACAAATAAATATTATAATATATACAATATTTCAACTGGTATATCTGTTGTTTTATAGTTAGAGGAAATCAAAGGACTTCCAGAGGGTGTGTTTGACTTGTGGCAGACGACAGGAAGTAGAAAAGAGGCCCAGTTCACGTGGGATATGAGTAGAAATACAAACTTAGAGTGGGCAGGGAAATTCAAACCACGTTGTAGATTTGATCGTATTTATATTCGACATTCTAAACCAAAGTCTGTAATCATTCCAAAATATTTTGAACTTATTGGACTGGAGAAAATTGCCAGTTGTGGACTTTTCCCGAGTGATCACTGGGGTATTATGACACACTTTGACAAAAGGAAAGATGACAAATAGATGTCCATATTTCAAGCCATGTACAAGTTGTTGAAAAGTTTTATTAAAGAAACTGTTATTAGATATTTTTATTGTTTGTGTCTTATTTACTGTAGTTAGACAAGTAGGTATATATAATATTTACTGTTTTTGAAAAATGAAAATCGTTATATTAGAACCAAAAAGGGAAGAATGCCGTCACAAGATTTTGAAAACCTGTCACACCTTAGTCATGTGTTGATGTAAGGGAATTATAAAGTCCTCGCTATTTGAAGAAAAAATAATGGTAAGAATTTCAAAATTTGAACTTTAAAATTTTCATTCAATTTTGATGTGGGGTTTGACTGGGGCCAAAAAGTACCAGATAACAACAATATTCAACGTTCTTACTTTTCATCTAATTTTAATGCATTTCTTTTGACTAATTGTCATCTTTATTAATTATTAATGAGTCAATTTAGAAAATACTCTCTTTGTGGAAAAAGGAGTCAAATTCCTCAATTTTTCATATTTGGAAGGTATGCATAATTGTTTTTGTTTCATCTAATTTTAATGCAGATATTAGACATCATCAGTGGTGTATTGGTTAGCGTGCTCTCCTAGATCATGGGTTCGAGCAGGCCGAGTCAAACCAAAGACTAAAAAATTGGTATTTGTTGATTCTCAGCTAATCCCGCAGCATTAAGATGAAAGAGCAAAGACTGGTTGGCTCAGAATCCGGATAATGTGTCCTAGTGGGGCGTCATGTCTATGCGCAGACAGTTGTTTCAGTGAGATAGCACTATAAAAATCCATCTAAGTGTGTTGGTCTACTACAAAGCAAATCTCATCATCATCTCATTGGAAATTAACTTCTTCTCGCCATGATATAATTGAGAAAATTGCTGAGTTGGAGTTAAAACAATCACTCACTAATGCAGTTATTTCTTTGAATTTATTGTGACAAGGGGTTCAGGAAATATTCCAGCAGATTTCAGGTGTGATCCACAGAAATATGGTGCCAAGGTATGATGTTTATGTTAATCTTCATTGCAGTTTTATTGGAGCAAGAGGGAGCCCTTGTAGGCTAGCTACCTTGACGTTAAAAAGTATTCAATAAGTTCATCAACTCCCACCATCCCCTTGACAAGATGGTAATTCATTAAAAGAGAGTGTAGGTCAACAATTCCATCAATATCAACAAAAACAAAAAACCACATCTCTCATACACAAGCAAGACCATGACATATGGCATTTAACATGCAGGCCCTGGCTCAGAACAGGCATACAAATTTGGCGGGTTAAACCAGTTATTGTGATCCCAAGCTTCTCTGATAATATGATCTCCAACAGCAATACAGATATAAACACAATAAACAAACCTACAAACATCATGTGTTGTGATCTTTTTTATGTTAAGTTAAGATGAGAAGTTATCGGACCTGGGGTAATTAAAAATGTAATTGTAATTACCTGTAATTAATTACAAATTTGAAAGTAATTGAATGTAATGTGTAATTGAGCATATTTTCAATTACATGTAATTGAAAGTAATGAAATACATTGCTTTTTTTCCATGTAATATGAATTAATTTTCAATTACTGTCATTTACATTGGAATTTCTGCTTGAGGAATTTAAAATATCTCTGTGTTTTATATTTTTTTTGTTCTTGATGCACTTCATTTAGTATGCACTTGGTACTTTGAATTTGTCTTGTACTGGAATTGAAAATATTTATTGAAAAAAAAATCAGAAGAATTAACTCAATACCAACAATTGGCATTTAATTTGTAACGTTGCTTTTATAACAGTTAATGATAATCCTAGCCTCAGGACATATACTTTCACCACTTCACTATTAATTTGACAGGGACAAAAGAATGTCCCTGTAATAGTTATACACCGAGGTATGTGTTTCTGGGTTAGAAACCCAGACGGCTGGAGGCAGGAGAGGTTTCTAATCCAGAAACACTGTATACCAACTTCTGATTAACCCTTTGGTATCTTCAAACTTTTTTTAAACATAAAAAAGTAATAAAATGTCAAAAAGAATTGAAATGTACTGATTTATTTACTAGTTGGACCTACTAATATATATATATATATACAGTAAAACTTTGCTGACTCGAACTCAAAGGGACTGTCAAAATGTGTTCGAGGTATCGGAAGTTCGAACCACCGAAGTTCCGTAATTTCAGAGAGAAAAACATCTGGTTCTGACCGGAACAGTTTCATTGGTAATTTATTATCAGGGGACCATAAAAATTGTTCGAGAAATCAGGGTTTACTTGACAAGGAATTAACGGCAAAATTGATAGACTAAACAAAGTTGCAACACGTAGCCATGTGTCCCCCGCCGCAATAAAAAGAGGTGTAATGTTATCCATGTGATATATTTATAAAATCGAGAAAGCATCTGAGATGCAACAGCCGAGTTGCAAGTCATAATCTTGGGGCATTTAATTTGTCTATTCACCCTGATCATAAATAGATATGGCTTAGGGGTGGGGATCTCGACCATTAAAAAGTTCACGTCAGGTAGGGGGTGGGGTATGACCCCCCAGGGCCTGAGCTATAAGGCATTTAATTTGCCTAGTCACCCTG
>MJUT01024541.1:24441-34788 GCA_002080005.1 Gigantidas platifrons
TGTGTTAGGATATTCTTTTTAAAATTGTTCCACATCCCAAAATATAAAGTGCTTAAAACGTATAAATTATAAACTACGCTTCAAGAATGGATGAAGATCCGTTGAAGGAGTGGTTCGCGGTGCTGGCCCAGCATACAGCGAATGTAACAGGTAACAGTGCTAGCTCACTGACAGTCCGCGGGTAGACATGTCGCCCCACTCGGACACATTATTCTGATTCTGAGCCAACCAGTGCTTAACGGAGAAGCAACAAATACAAATTGTATAGTCTTTAGGTTGACCCGACTGGAATCGAACTCGGGATGTACCGCACCCGAAGCGAGCAAGCAAACCATTACGCTAACGATAGTTCAAGAAGATAAACATATCTACATAAAAGAAAACGTCATGCAACTGGTGAACCATCGCAATTTTGAAGATAAGAATGGTTTGTGGATTTGAATTGAATTTTTTGTCAACATTTTACAGATCATTAGATGTGTGTATTTTTTAAATTCATAAAACGTGTGACATGTTTATTATATTGTGTGCGAGAGCCACGTGATGTCCAGATAACAAGTCAATTTTACGGTTGACTGCATTCATTTGACCTAGTAAACGTTATGAAAACAATACTAATCATCACTGAATGACACCGATACTGTGACCATTGCAACCTTTTACTTTATAAGTGTAGTTGTACACTGTTCTATTTGTTAAATTGGGATAGACCACAGGATTTTCTTCTGAATAAATTTGGGCAAATACATGCCATGGTAACTGTGAATATTGTTTAGAGATTTCGAAGTAACATGACATGGAAAAAAAAGAAACAAGAGGAGAGAGAGAAAATGGACGATGAAGGCTAACTGGAAAACTGGATAAAGGATTACTCACGATTTTAACCTCATATGGAGTATATATCTCAATTGATACGATATTCAAGAGCTTGTGGTTCCTATCAGGATTTCCTTGATATAGGGTTGCTGCTAATATGGAAGCTACTGAATCAAAGGTTCCTCTTAGGGACGAATCATTTAACTTCCAGGGGGGAGGGGCTATGGTTTTTTTCTTTCTAAAAAATATTATGATTCCCAATGTTGCTGAAAAAATATTCTGATTTTGGTGGAGGAAAAAAAAATAATCTGATTCAGGGTTTTTGTCATATAACCTAATGTTACATTCTGGAAAAAAAAAATATTCTAACTCTCGTGTTGTCCGAAAAAAATTTCTGAACAAAAAAAAACCCATAGCCCTGTAATGTTCTTATTGTTACACTAAGTAATGATCTTATTTAAACGAGAAGCTTTTACTTTATAAATCCAATATGTAAAGTTCTAAAATTTTATTATCCAAATTAATTTATGATGTTAAAATACAGTTATGATTGTCAAAACATGTCTCCCTTACAAGTTGCATTCACCTGGGACTATATATATTACCATACGCAGTTTTATATAAACAGACATAGGATATGCCCCAAGCTCTCCATATATCATGAAATTAGGGGTTGTTGTTTTTTTTAATTTATCTGGTAATTCAGTAATGAAGATAATGATATATGTAAAAAAAATAGCCAGATTTATTAACTTGAGTTTTTTTGGGGAGTTTTGTTTTGTTTTCGTTATTATTTTTTTTTTTTTTGCTTTGAACAAGTTCCTTAAATACACTACGTCAATATATTTATTTATTTATCTTTTTACATATATTAGCACATATCACTGTTATAAACATTGTAATTATATTTTATTCTCATTATTGTCTCCCTTGGAAAATTCAACATTATATTATGTATATTAATTGTATGACTATTATCTTTTATGCAATTTCTCTACTTTCTTTGTAAAATGTACATGTATTGAACTTTCTTTAATAAAGAATTATTATTATAAAATTTATTTGTGCGATTTTTTTAAACAGGAAGAAAAGCGAACGTCTGGTAAGTTTGTTGTCCTGGTTCGAGGCGAGTACAAATAAATTATATATTTCCCGACAATGTATATACATGTATGTGGTGTTTATACGGCAATGACATATGCGCTAAAAAGATTAAGAAATACAAAGTGGACACTGTGGTTTAATTTCTTGTTGGGTGGTTCGGATTTATGGTGTTATACTTACCGTGCTCGCCTCGAGTGTGGACACTGTGGTTTAATTTCTTGTTGGGTGGTTCGGATTGATGGTGTTATACTTACCGTGCTCGCCTCGAGTGTGGACACTGTGGTTTAATTTCTTGTTGGGTGGTTCGGATTGATGGTGTTATACTTACCATGCTCGCCTCGAGTGTGGACACTGGTTTAATTTCCTGTTGGGTGGTTCGGATTGATGGTGTTATACTTACCGTGCTCGCCTCGAGTGTGGACACTGTGGTTTAATTTCCTGTTGGGTGGTTCGGATTGATGGTGTTATACTTACAGTGCTCGCCTCGAGTGTGGACACTGTGGTTTAATTTCCTGTTGGGTGGTCCGGATTGATGGTGTTATACTTACAGTGCTCGCCTCGAGTGTGGTAGATCGTGGGTTCTAATGCCAGTCGAGTCAATCCAAAGACTATACAATTAGTATTTGTTGTTTCTCCTCTAAGCACGCAGCACTGAGGAGTAAGAGCTAAGACTGCTTGGCTCGGAATCAGGAAAATGTGTCCGAGTGGAGCGACATGTCCACCAGGGGACTGTTGATTCGGTTAGCTAGCACTATACAATTGAGATTGATGGTTTCATTCGGTCTAATACAATGCGGACATCGTCATCATATCATCGAATGTAATTTGTTCTCGCCATGATATAGTTGAAACGTTTATCATTTTGGTGTTAAATGACAATCACTCACTCACTCCGGTACACTTAGTTTCTTACATATTTATCGGAAGTGCTGGCATATATTGAAAAACAATAAGTGCATTCATCTATGGTATTTTGTAGACATAGCCAGTGCCTCCAAGATAAATTTTGCAAGGTGGAACGAGACTGCTTTGGGGTCCTGGGGACAGGCTGTGACTTCTCTCAAAATTGATTGAGGATTTGAGTTGAAAATACCCCCCCCCCCCCCAATCAAATTTAAACGTCCGTGACTATTTAAGCTATGGAGACTTTCAGAGATTCGCGGGTCCCTGCTTGGCTCTTCGGTTCCCGGACCGATGTACTGGCTGAATCATCCTCTCATAGGCCCTGGACATAGCTAAATCTTATTTTCCTCTTCCCTCCATCCTCTCTCTCCCAGCATAAAATAATGCATACACTCCTGTAGTTAGCCGACATTTCGACTTAAATATTAAATTCTTTCTTGTGGTTTTCATTTATTAGTACATTTTTTGTATATCGAATTCCCTGGCTACGGATGTGGTTATAAAGGAAATTGTATTTTCTATACGATCTGCAGTCGCGCAGTTTTTTGGGGCGCAGCATGCCCTCGTCTGTGTCCTTTGATAAAAAATCAAATCTGCTATTTTTGTCTCATATATTGACGTATCACCGGCTTCGACTACTGGATATAATATGACGGGTGTCGTATGCAAAGCAGGAAACATGCTTATCGTTTCGGTGCACCTAATATCAACTCGCAGTTGTATAAAGGTTTGCGGATATCCAAGTTTTAGTATAGTGTTGTTTCCTTGTATTTTTTGCTGTTTGTGCTTGTCCCGCCTACTGTTCATACAAACTTGACTAATGCCTTTGTCGGATGCATAGATATCTTTTACTTCGGATATTCCACTCTCTCATAAATGGAAGTTCCTGTTTGGCTGTTTTGTCACAAACGAGTTCTATGCTTAAACTCATAAGACAGTTGCAAATTCCCTTTGAATATTGTGGTACGATTTTTACGTAAAAGGGAAACCCAAAATGTACATATATATACAATACTTGTGCACTGTCGAAGCATAGGTAATATGTGTATGAGGCTTAGAAACGAGGGAAAAGGAAGTCGAGCCTTTTCCCGCGTTTCGCGCCGAATACACATATTTACCTATATGCTTCGACAGTGCACATGTATTCACAGGCATTTGACCGATGGACCTTAATTTCCCCGTGTTTTCCACGGGGGTACGTATTTTCAGGGCTAGGCCCTACATCGTTACTAGCCCTGAAAATACGTACCCCCGTGGCAAACACGGGGAAATTAAGGTCCATCGGTCAAATGCCTGTGATTTTAAATCGTAAATAAACGTTTACTGGACGATGATAAAAGTATTTGAAATAATTTTGTGTAAGTATTTGAAAACAATATCCCCGATGTGCCCGGAGTGGGAGGAGCTACATTTGCATGTTCTATTTATAACTGACCAATATCAAAAACATATTGGGCAGGCTATATTGGTCGGTAAATGCTGTCATTGCATGATAAAAAAAACGTAGATTTCGTCAAAAACAAATAGATATCGTTGTACTCTGTAAACATTACAACGTCATGGATTATTTGTTAGAATGACGACATGGATTGTAGAAATAATTACCAGTGTCACCAACGGCGAAAGCAGGTCTCGGATCCACTCCACTCCGTCCGTCCGTCTGTCCGTTCGTCCGTCCGCTACACTTAGAGGGTGGCTAGTTTGTGTAATCTGTGTAACTCCAACAGTTTTCATTCTTCATTGTTCAAACTTTGCTCACCGGATGGCACACATGCTGAAGATGTGCACCTCCTATTTTAAGCAGATTTTACCTGGAAATTACCTGCATCGCCAATGGCTCCATTCCGTCCGTCCGTCCGTCCGCAACAGTTGGGGGTACCTAGTTTGTGTAATCTGGAACTCCGACAGTTTTTATTCCTCACCATTCAAACTTACGGTTACATAATTTGTGTAATCTTAAACTCCAATAATTCTCATTCCTCTTATTCAAACTTTGCACAATTACTGCACACATATCGAATATGTGCACTTTATATTTTCATCATATTTGATGGCGATTTAGGTCCAGGCTCGACTTTGATTGCATTTGTACTTTCGACCGGCTATATATTCTCTTTGTAACATGAAAATGTGACACGTTTTTTTTTTTGTTTTTTTTTAGTTTCAAGCAAAACTTATGAACTTGCCAACAAAATCCAACCAACTTTGTTATTTCAAATTCAGTGCCCATTTCCTAAAATCACAAAGGTCCCAGACCCCTCGCCCCAATTTTGTGCTTCCACATCATTACAGGTCTAGCTACGCCACTGGTGAGGGAAGTAAACTTGCTACTTCTCGAAATAACCGGTTTTTAACTGTTTTATTATACTTTAACAATTGAAGAACAACAATAAAAGGCTTTTTTCTCTGTGATATGAATATTTCTAGGTTATTAAAGTCATACTGATGAAGAACAGCAAAATAAGGCATATTACCTCAATATTGTGTTTATAGTTGAAAGGATTATAAAAAAACGGGAAATATGAACGTGCAAAATTGTGGATAGGGAAATAGTCTTAAGGAAATAGTTCACTTCCGGGGAAATAGTCTTTTAGGGGAAATTAGCAAATCTGCTGTTAATTTATATAGTCAAAATACTGTAAAAGTATAATAACATTAATAAACAGTGGTAAGTAGAATGATCATGATGTAAAAAAAAAAGTAGAAAAGTAATTGCAAGTTAAATTGAAACAAAATATTTCTAAAGATTACAAAGACGGAGCTGTCACATACTATCCTCACGGTCTACAACCCAATATGCATAATTCCTGTATAGTCTGATCAATTACTTTACATATTTATGACTTATGTTCAATCAAATCTTTTTGTTCTGGCAATGTACTATGACACAGTTTCAAATACCAATCTGTTTTCATTTTCATTTTTTATGCTGTTACCAAATATTAAAGATTGTACATCGATAGTATCTAAAGTTTGTATAGTTTCGTTCAGGAATAAATATATTATTTGGACAGTGCAGCAAGTAATGAGCAGTAGTTTCTATTTTTCCACATGTACACAGACCTGAATCAATAATATGTTTTTGAAAGAGATGATCTTTAAGGGAGCTACATTTGAGACGTAGGCGCGCGAAAATAATTTGCTCTTTTCTCAGGTTTCCGTTCAATAAATCAAGTAGTGCTTTTTGAAATTTATTTCACTATCTCTTTTACCACAATACACAATTCAAGTTTGAATTTGGTGACTGTTCCTTTTATGACTTCCAGAAGTATGCACACATCCCATCCCATGCACTGATATATTGCAAAAGTTGGCGTATTCAATAAACCAATCCACAATCCATTTACTTTAGTTAGAAGTGATGACATCCGTGTCCTATGGAAACATTCTTCCATTTCTTTTTACATAAATCGATTTTATGATTAAATCATATGACATAGCAGGCCCGTACAAACAAATTATAAAGCATTGTATTTTGATGTTCTTTTTCATGTACACAATTTCTGCAGCGTGCATCAATGACTGAAGAAAGACTTACAGGATTAGCATTGATGCACATACATTATGATATAAAGGTTGACCTAGAACTAGTGGTAGATAATTTTGCAAAAAGAAATCCAAGGAAAATGGAACTTAAAAACCTGATATTTGACTGCTAATCAATTCATTTCAATCATATGTCTAACTGAACATTTTAAATATAATTTTTTCTTATATTTTGAAAATATTTTCTGCATCAATTTATTATATCCCCCGCAACTAAGTTGTAGGGGATATACTGGTTTCACCATGTCCGTCCGTCTGTCCATCCGTCGTACGATAACTTAAGTTGTGTTTCTTAGAATCTTTTAAAATTGTATCAGCTGTTTACTGGTGAAGAGAGGAGGATCACTTTCATTTTTGACGATTTTCACTTTTGCCGTTCCAGAGTTAATGGACTTGATATGACGGAAAATAGGATTTTTACCCTATGTCGTATGATAACTTGAGTAGTGTTTCTCATAATGTTTTGAAATTTTATCAGCAGCTTACCGATGAAGAGAGGAGGATCCCTTTAATTTTTGACGATTTTCACTTATGTCGTTCCAGAGTTATTGGACTTGATATGATTTGTCTCTAATAGTCAAAAAGTTCTCTTGACTTTGGTAACAGGATAGACAAAATAATGCACCATCTGTCGAAAATTTGTCAAAAATATTTTCATATAATGCCATTAAGATTACATATTTTAGTATGTTGTTCAAGAAGTATCGTTTGTTTTGTTCGTTTAATAAATATGATGTTTTAAGCAAATTATTTTTTTCAACCTTGCAATTTCAAAAGGAGACATTTTTTGAAAATGACCCATATACAGAGTAACACTGATAGAAAATGAAGGGATATGTTATTAGAAGTTATGGACAGTTCATTGTTATATAGATTTGTTAGTAAATATGTTCAGACTTGCTTTTATTTGCACATCTATTATAAAAGGAATGTAAAATAAATTACATCTTTTAAATTATATAACTGTTATAAATGTCTATTTGCATAATATTATAACCACATGTTCCCTGTCATCTACAATCATTTTAAGGCAATGTAATTTCTTCATTTTCATTTCTTAGGCGGCCCCCAGACCCCTGGCCTAATTATTTTGCACCCCCCTTTCATAAAACTTGTGTACGGGCCTGCATAGTTCCATATCTCATAACGAACATAATTTACCTATCTCTTTACGTTCACGAAACATAACGTGTTCGATGGGGGTGTCGATTGTATAGTTTTACACAGTGCTCATATGGTAAGGGAGGTAATTCAAATTGTCCTTTCGTATGTTAGTCACATGACTTAACCTATTAACTACGCAAGAAAATATAGTTTCTAACATTTCTATCTTGTTCTTTTATTAACTTCAAATGGCATTTTATTAGAGGACACAAAAGTTAGATAATTCAAATAAATTACACAGGACGACTTTAACGTGAGTGGTATATGATTCGCAATGTCGTAGTATTATAAATAGGCGGATGGATATAATTCACTTGAAATATTCACGACACGCAGTGTGAGTGGAACCTGTGCTCTTGAAATTATTTAACAGCAATTTTTATGTTTGAAGTTTATAGCATACGTGTTCAGTCATAATTCGTAAAGGGTACCACACCTATTTCCAAGAACCATAGATTTTGCATTTTATGGAGTGCCCGCATCTTGAAGAAGCCGTACAAATATTAGCGCCACCTACAAAAGCTGATAATACGCAAACCAATTTTGTTTGTGCAGGTGAGATCAGTGTCGAGTAATATCAACCAACAAAGAATATTATTTGAATATTTATTCCATTGACAATTGACAAAATGCATGTGTTGACAATGGTTCTTCATCGACCATGTGCTCGAATGTGGGTCAAACGCTGTCATTGAAAAAAATTGTCAAAACAAAAGTGAGAATCCTTTGCAGTTAGCACCAATACACGTGGATTGAGTATATTGATACTAATAATACCGAGTTACAAATATACAAACACTCGCCACCATTTTATAATGCAAAAATGTGTACGACTCTGTTACTATTCATAGTCGTGAGCAATCAAAACAAAGGCAGTGTTGGCATTTCCATAAATGAAAGGGACCATCTCAAAAGGTTGTTTCATAGATAATTGAAGAATATTATCTGAATATAGACCGATCAGTTTCCTCCACTTGCTAGATTTTTCCACTCCATGATTTATTTAATATCTGACAACTATACAATGAAACTTTAAAATGCAATTGAAGATATTTAACTTCCATTGACTGCTCCCCAAGGGTGTATTACATCTGGCTTTTCGCTTGGGTTGGGCTTTCATAAATGTTAATGGTACATGTAGCAGGGCTCACACTACTGACTGGTTGATTCTGGTTAATAAATATACCTTGTGATTGTACACCGGAGTACCAGGAGAAAACCACTGACCTTTCCAGGGACAAATTAACGGGCCCAGTCGCCCACGGCCCCTAGATTTTGGTCTGGGCTACTAAACTTTTACCTATAATTTAGTTATACATGTAGACATTTTTTTATCAAAAATCTTGTCTGGGCTACCAGCTTGAACTTCCCAATTTCTATCCCTGACTTCCGCAAGTCGCTGTCAAACTTCATCTCATTGGTCATAATACGGCTGGCCTGAATTATTTTTTTTGGGCTGGTAAAATTTTATGGTTACTGGCCCAAACGAAATATTAGTGGCCAGAATATTTTTTACAATATTTTGGGGTTAAAAATGAACGACTTGCTTGGCATATTTTGATGGTTTCTTCTCCTCAACCCCACTTCTTTTTAGGAATGCCCAACCTTCCTTCAATCCTGCCATCATAGTCGTTCCATATAACAACCTCTCAATATTATGTTGGCTTCGTTATCAATGATCGCATTTTGTTCATTTTGACCAATCGCTGCGATTGTTACAAACCCGAATCGAAGTTCTCGTGTTATCGATCTTTTGTATAACGTTTCTCTCCCCATACTTATAATATACATTTACCCCTGCTAAAAACTTTCCATTTGTTTCTGAAAAATATTTTTGATTGGAAATTTAAAAAAATGATATGCAGGGCTTTCAATAAAAGCCGGTAGCCGGCGATTTTCGCCGTTTATTTAGAGAAAGACCACCGGCTATTTTGTTGAAAAAAAATTGAAATTTTATATCAATCATGTCAATATTGTTGTCGTGTTTCGATAATAAATCTATATTTACGGCGCTTTATTTATATATTTTTTTGATTCCTGGAATAACAGTTTTCCGATATACTGTTTAATACACGTTTTTTCATTGGTTGAGAGATTTGTTCAGGACTAGTACTGTATCCCAGAGATTAACAAATCTGGTAAAAATAAATTTGGTCCGGAAAACATTGGTTTCCACCGGACCGACTATTCAGTATAAAATACAGGGTTTGTTGTATAATAGAGCCCTGTTTGATCTCTAATTTGTCCATAATTTATTTTGATTAAAACTAAAGTGAAATGCCAGATCAAAACTCTTTTCTTGTATCATTTCTCCATGCTTTGATGAAGTTCAAGGACATTCACATTGACAAAATTAAAGTCCCAATCTCAGAAATGCTTTAATGAACGAAAATATCAATATTTGAAATTATAAGTACAATGCCTTCCTGGGAAAGACGTTTGAAAGAAAATGCAAAGAAAGTGGCAAAGGAAAACAAAAGTTTGACATCGTATTTTTCAACTTCGTAAGTTGATAAAAAAAAAAAGAGTTATTTCCCATTGTTATACATTTGTACTTGAAACAAACCAAAATTAACAAAATCTAAATATGCCATTTACAATATTTTATTATCAAACACAATAAAACCACTTAAGTTTAATCTGAAATAAAAACCTGTCTTCTTAAACTGAAACAAAGACAATATTTAGCAACAACCAGTTCTATGCATTACCTGTAGTAATAACACACATGCGTAAATAGACATCCATTACATGTACTTTTTTAGCTCACCATCATGTGAGCTATTGCTATCACTGGGCATCCGTCTGTCGTTA
>MJUT01024541.1:40798-65838 GCA_002080005.1 Gigantidas platifrons
TAACTTTAGTAAACATGGATAGATTTGAATAATCTTTGCATGTGACTTGTAAGTATGTTATACATTAAGACTGCAAGGCTGCTTTTTATAAATATATAAAACTAAATATTATGCAAGTGCAGGGGGATACGTCGCGCTAGGCGGTTCTTTTATTCCATTTTAATTTTGTCCCGATTGGATAATTCGCCCCTAAAGTCCCTTTGGACGATTGTTCAGAGTTCGGTAATTTTGTTATTACCTTTTAAATTCATCCTAAAAAAATTCCTTTGTTTGTTGACATTCATTTAAGCTTTCACGCAGCCATTCGTTAATTAGTTTTATTTTTCGTAAACATAATAATCAGTGGATAGTTGATCGATACTGACAACGATCAACGTGCTGTTGACAAAGTAAGATCTGAGGGACGAAAAGAAAGTATATTGACATGCACAGTCACCGTATACTGGTTTACGGTTCATGTTAAATCAGTTTAATATTTTGTAAACAAAAATAAACAAAAATCAGAGATTGCAAACAACGACAAGTTTGAGAAGCGAAAGTAAGTAATGATGCCGGTCATCTTCAAGCGTTTTGTCGGTCTCAAGTTACTGAAAAATTGCTCCGGACATCGGGTCTGACGCGAAGTAGTTTAAATCGGACCTAGTCAATATTTTGTCCGACGGTCCGATAGGTCTGACGATTTTCGACTGCTCTGCATAATCAAGAGTTTGATTACCTCAGGGATTTCAATGCAAGCGGTACTTTTGATCAAAATTTGAACAATTTTTATGAATATCTTTTACAACACTCTGTAAAATCAGGAAGTACAAATGTACCAAATACCATTTTAGGCGGGTAAAAGTAGCTGGTACCGCCCCTTGTTGAAAGGCCAGCTACCTATTATAGATATGTTTATTAAAGGGTTGGGGTTATAGAGTTTAACTGGACAATATTTCAATTATATCGTGGTAGTACGTTTTATTTTGGTGTAGGAAACCGGAGGAAACCACAGACCTGCTGCAAATCAATGACAAATTTTATCACATATAGTTGTATCGAGCACATCTCGCCATAAGTGGGATTCAAAGTCTCAACTTGCGTGGTTATGGTCACTGCTTGCACAGGTAGTTGTAAATCCAACTAACATATGATCACGACCACCACAGGCCCTGTTTATGAAATTAATATGATATATGTAAATATTTATAACTGTGTCAATACATGTACATGCATTGCAGGTAAACGGGTTTCATGTAATGTTAACTTCATACTGATCATCAGGGCTTTCAGTATTTTTCAAGTCTACCAGTACTTCACTATTTCATAGTTGCCAACCTTTCCGGATTGCCCGGAATGGTTCCGGAAAATGGGGGCCGTTTCCGCATTCCGGATTTTACCGCGTCCATTCCGGATTGACCCGTCAATTTGAAAAAAGAAATTTTCACTCAAATAAAGTTGATCTTGAAAGAAGTTTGAATAAAATGTAGGAGCATGTCAAACATAATGGTTCATTTATTGATTCCTTATACTTAAATCGACTTATTGTGTATTCCAGTACAAGATTTGTGAAGTTTACATGACTGAACTGTTGGAAACCGGATTAATAGCGTAACCGGAAGTAAACGGTTTTTGGTTTTATAGTATAATCTATCCCTACATCGTATCGGTACCTTCAACATTGTTTGGATGAACCCATAAGATTTTAATGGATTCCGCAAAATAATGACAATTTCCGCATTTTCAAAGGCCTGGTTCCGGATTTGGGTAAGTTGGGGTTGGCAACTATGCTATTTACAGGCATTACTTTTTATTACAATTTGAACAACTGTCATGAATATCTTATACAACACTCTTTAATATCAGGAGGTACCAAAGACCATTTTAAGTGGGTAAAACTTAAAAAGTACCTGGTACCGCCTCTTATTGAAAGGCCTGCATCATGAATCATTTCGTCAAATACTGAAATATGAGGACACCTATTTGAATATATTAAATTTTTAGATGGTGGTTTTTGCACAATTAATTTATGATCAAATTTATTTTAAAACTATTTGGCTGAAAGAAGCTTTGGGAAACATATTCCCATAATGGTTTCTTTGAACAGAAATGGATTTTTATAAACACAATTGAATTGCGACAATGAAGACATACAATGTAACTAGTTAAGGAAAAGGTACAGGCAGGGCGACCTTCTTTTGGTTTATTACCCAGCTGAGATAGTAAACTCAACTTAATCCAGTATCGTAGTCCTGTAAAAAGGAAAGGTTTTCACTAAAGAAAAAGATGATAATTTAAGATCTTTTTTCTCTGTTTTAGTATGTAACACAGAAAAGAACCCTTGGATATGTACTAATTGTGGGAAAATACATTGTGGAAGGTAAGTTGATAATAGTTCATATTAATGAAGATTAATTATCTCAGTTCTGTTTGTTGTGGACTGCCTTTGTGGTGTAGTGGTTAGCAAGCTCACCTCAAGTGCAAAGGATTGGGATGTGGTTCAATTTGAACTGAGTTAAAAATGGTTTCATTAGCAGTTTATTTCAACTATGTCCTACATGAATGAGTTTGTCTCGACCAATCATTCCCTGTCTACCTTTCTAATCCCTTCTGATCATGTTCTTTCCAAAGATCACCAGTTTTTTGTCTAACATATTTTCTTAAATGTGTTGAAGAAAATCATGAAAGTTCACTAAGAAAACTCTTTGAAATTGACACACTATTTTCAATATATGGCAGTAAATTGCCAGAATTTGAAATCGGTTAACTTAAAAGACCAAATGATGTTACTGTGTCTCTGTGGGCCTTTAGTCTTTGTGTACAGAAGTCCCTTTAAGCAGTTTATAATGGTAAATTGTTTGAAGAATTATTGACATCTCTTTACCAATGAAATTTGATATTCTTGTATGGTTTTGTTTTCAGATTTGTTGTTATTGATTTCCTTCATTTTAAATATCATTATTTAAGATATAGAATTGTATTTATTCTTCATCTACTTTTAACATTCAGTTCAATTTTTTTTTTCCTTCAGATATGTAAATGCACATGGCAAATTACACAATGAAGAAAATTCCAATCATTCAGTATGTATGGATTGTGAATCCTTTGCAGTATTCTGGTAAGTACTAGGAGTGCCTAAGACGTCTGTAGTTAAGTTCAATAATATCAAAATAATATACAGAAATGAGGTAAAAATGGGACAACGAGATAAACAAATTCTGACTGCCATAGACAAAGATAGAGAGTTGGGTCTTGTGGGTAGGAAAACAATTAGCCTCTGTCTTCTCTTGAATCTGTGCTGAATAAAAAAAAGTAAAATAACAATTATTTTTTATGCTAACAAACTAGGTACCGTACGTCACAGTCACATGATTTTTCGGAGTTTTGGAGCCGCCATCTTTAGATTTAGACTCTGCTTCAAGGTAAGGATTTCATTATTTAATCGGTGTTTGATCGTTATATTGTATGAAAATATCATGAGCACACGAGGAAAACATTAAGCTATATATAGGATTACAAAGAGTTTTATTCATTAGAATGCTGTATTATCATTGCAGTAAACACTTCAAAAAACCTTCCCGAATGTCTCGGTCAACGGACACATTTTGGCTGATTTTTTAAATAAAATTGATGTTTTCCGTGTATTTATTGATCTAGCACTGATCTACCATGATTATTACGCATTTATAATTATTTAAACATTTAATCTAAAACCTTGGCAAAATACATAAGAAGGTATGAAAATGTATCAACAACATACTTTTTTTTATTTTTTCTTAAATATGTTAACGGTCACACTATGTTAACGGCCACACAAAATGAGATGGCACAAATACTTTTTATTCTATAATGCCCCAAATATTAATATTTAGCGTGAATACATATCTCCAGCAAACAATTGGGATTTTATTCTTTAAAACAGTGAAACTTTCTTGAGAAATTGACTTCTCAGTTGGTTATAATTTATATACGCAGATCTCTTTTGGTAGCTTTCGGATGATAATAATGAGCTATTGGCTGTGTCTTACCTTTCAGAATATTGCTGTTGTGTTAGACAGTGTTGTTATTACTCTTATTATAGACATAGCATACGGGTAATAACCTATTTTGTCCCCTTGGAGACCTGTATTGTTGACTGGGTCAATAAAAGTGTGCATAGCGTCATACCTTATCATACGTGAAAAGGTTATCTACGCTTTTACCCTTAGATTTTAACCCCTGATAAACCCTAAGTACACCCAGAGGTGCAACCAATAGGTGTACCAGGCACCAGAGTTGGTGAAAATCGTCGGACCTGACCAGCAGAATAACGGTCGGTCCGACTAAAAAATGACTCTTGTCTGTCCCAATGTTCGTCACGAAAATATTATCGTCTTTGTGCCAAATTGTGGTCGTCCAGTTGGCGATTGAAATTTATTCTCTCCCAGTTTCCACTGCCAATTGCATTAAATTCCGTTTTCAGTTTTATTAAAATGTCAGACAGAGACTAGAAATTTGTTTATTTATTCTGTCAGACCGACACGTTCCTATTTGTAATCGAAACTCCTATTACATAAATGTACGAGCACCTGCAAAACGTAGAAAATTATAACTGAAATATATTACTGAGCACATAAATAAGTTGACTTCCACACTCCTCAAGTATTAAAGAGTGTTTGTGTTTAATTAAATATGTTTTGAGATGCTTATATATTGAAGATGACAACAGATTCATATTTTTAACTGAAATTAAAAATGCAGGTAAACCGGAAACTGACATTGATGTACATGTATAATATTCGGAACGTGATCGGACCGTTAGATATGGATTGTTGGTTATATCTGCCTTATCTTTTTAGATAAAAATATGTATACAGAAAAACACTTAAAAGTCATTATTTGGTGTTGGGGAGACATAG
Source organism: Gigantidas platifrons (assembly GCA_002080005.1). NCBI lineage: Eukaryota > Metazoa > Mollusca > Bivalvia > Mytilida > Modiolidae > Gigantidas > Gigantidas platifrons. Next base: position 45,673 of record MJUT01024541.1, read on the forward strand.
GGTGGTTTCAAATAATGTTATTTAAATAAAATATCAATAACTTTATGTTAGACGTGGCCAGCAGTGTTTCATAGTATATCATGCTAAATTTCATAGCCATACATGCAGTCGTTTTTTAATGGTGGGATTTTAAGCTTGGATGTCCAGGTGAAAATGATGGCTAAAACGGACATTGTGTACCTACTGCCTGCATATATTGAGTAAAAAGTTCTATTTCATTCAGACAAATATATTTTTGGTTTTAAGTCTAAAAGAAACAGTATTAGATCAATCAATCACATTTTTCAAAGTTAGTTTGTTTATTTTCTTGCCTGAATACCGATCTGAATATGGATGATACGTTCACACTGTTTGTGTCTCTCATAAAAACGAACGTTAAATTGACTGGTTTTAAAATTCCTTTTAAGAGAAATGTCAGCTTCTAGCAATTTTGATGAAATCTTTTAGTGTGCGTTAGATTTTTCCATTTAAAAAAAATACACCTTACAACTGAAATCTGTCGTGAAGGAATGTTTTAGGCTGAAAAAATGGTGTCAAATGTGTGACGCACGTTATTTACACAATACTTTGCATATGAAAACGAAAGTAGGTATATGTTATGAATATGCATTGCACACAACAATTGCGATCGAAAACACAACATATGATGACGTTTTCCACCTGATACTTGTTTTGATCAATGAATTTACCCAAATGAAACATGTGACACGAACACGTGTAGTGAACGTGACCAAACAANGTAAACTACATAAATGGATTGCACATAGGATGGAGGTCCGATTTATTCTACCAGAAAGTAAAACATTAGATATTTTTAGATATTTTTTCGGGTAGACAGGTTAATTTAAACCATTTTCTTATCAATATTCATAGATTTTCACACACTTGTTCGAAAAACAACCCTGTCTTCATAACGAACATGCGCAAGATTGGCCCAGAAGTAAATTTTCGTGTTATAAAAAGAAAATAAGTTGATCTAAAGAAATAATATATAAGAATTGATCTATTAAACTTGACTTTTCGTCATTTGTATAGGAGGTTGCTTGATATGAGCCAGGTACAAAACGTTCGTGATGTTGACACAAAAAATTTCAGCGTCCACGTGTTGAACGCAAATTTTTTTCTACAAGAATTCCAAATTATTCTGTGACCTTTTGAAACTATTTCAATACTGAATATTGCCTGGCGTGTTTCTTTCCCCTTTAACAGGCATATCAATACTATATGGATAAGAAACTCCACCAAAAATTTAGTTTCATGGATGATTTCAGGACATATTGGACAACATAGAGTGAACGTTCATCCTTTTGTTATTGAATTATAATTTTGATGAATTGATGAGTTATCTTTCTACTGTTAAAACCCACTTGCACATGGGATAAGGTGTGCAGATATAGCATTGAAATTCCATATTACTCATTTTAATTTTTTATAGACTATATCCAGGTATTGTAAGCAATATTGAATTATGACTTTTAATCGAGTTGTTTAATGATCATGAATATAGGTAATCTTGCATTCAGTTCTGTATAAAAAAAAAAATTGACAGGTTATATACAATATTACAAAAAAAATTGGAACAGACACAAAGGCCATGGGTCAAACAGAACTCCAGTTCCTGTCTGACCCAATATCAGACAGAAAAAAAAGAAATTTTTGCCAACTCTGAGGCACTGAACGGGTTGATATTAAATAATACGTAATATCTGGCCAACATGGGCTATGGTTTTGATTTTTTATCTCATATTAATTTTTTTTTATTAAAATGGCATTTCGATAGTTTGTAACTTTTTTCCATCAAATGAAATGCACAAGCTTTCGTTTGGCATTAATATTCCGTGATTCCTTTTACCTGAACAATCAGAATATGGCAAAAAGTCACGAAGTTTATCCATCGACGGTACCGCAAAGTTTATATCAGACTTAGAAGGGTCGCAATGGCCAAGTTTTGCTTCTCCTAAAATTACATCTGATGAGTTTTTGAAACCGCTCGTGAATCGTATGAACTTTCCCCCGAACAATCTCAAACCTAGCTTTCAGAACTGTTTTGTTTCCTTCCTATATCTCGCCGCAGATGTGTTTTCTAATGAAAACCACTTCACTACTTCAACCCACAACAAAAAGGCGATATTATCTAATGGGAAGGCTTTAGACTCAACAAGGCGAAAAAATTGAAGTAGTCAACCTTTTGGAGTTCTTCTACAACACTAGGTGTTAATGATATTAAAGACTTGATAACATCTTCATCTTGATTATCTTGTTCGATTGGTTGATTGATTGATTGATTGATTGGTGTTTAACATCCAGCGAGCAATTTTTCAGCTATATTCAGGACGAGAACATTTAAAAATTTAAACACCACGGGACTCGAATCAAGGAAAGGTGATGGGTAGGGACGGATAATTTAGCCAGTGCAACAGGTCTACTATGGACCACTCATCATGAGCATAATGCTCATAATGAGCTGTTACACTGGGTTCTTTCAACACGGGACCTCGGTTTTATTTACATCTCATCCGAAGGACTGGTTGGTTGTCAATTTATACATCCCGCACAACCGATGGGTGCCCCTTCAAGCAGAAGAAGCTCTTGGGCCCATTTCTATACCCTGGGGTTCCCGTGGGGTTGACCCCTTTTAGAGGACTAGTGGCAGAGAAACCTGGTGCCTATTCTGCCCCCGGCACACCCTCTAGGAGGGGGTATCTGTTTCTCCATTTGATATTTCAAAAACGCCCAGAAAATCTAATCCATTACTATTGTCATTATGTGTGTCATTATTCTTGGTCCAAGCCTTTGAATAATTGAGATGATCTCGCTTCGTTTTGTACGATTTCGCAGAAGCTGAAGCAAACTTCAGTCGTTTACAGTATGGCGATTTTGATGCAGGAGACAACACTGAAGATACCGACAATTTTCTTAAATTTTTTAATGACTTTGGTGTTTCGGAAACGACCACTGGTGTTTTGACTTTAATCATTGTCTTCAGTTTGACAACCTTCCTAGTGCTTCCATTATCATCGTTTCGACATAATTTGCATCGTCTTCTGCCAGTTTTTTGTACATCTAGTCGGGACTTCTTTCGGGACATCTGTAATAATACATGAATAAAACAAGGCTCTGTGTACAAATAGGTCTTAATATTACGGTCTGGGTTGGGGTCTAGTTTCATAAATAAAAATCGGCCATTTTAGAGAAAGTGTAAAGATGAACCTTAAGCTTTCAGAGTTTTTGAATAAGCCAATATTGACTCAACATTGATGTTAGGATTTCGATGTTACTATAACAATTGAGAACAAGGAAATATGTCTCTGCGACACTGATGTCAATCTCGGCACTTTTCGTTAAAGTTTGCTTCAAAATTAAAACAAAATACTGCATGATGTGCACCCATGATGTACATGTCTTCCAAATTTCATGACGATGTGATCCCATTTAACGCAAAGGTGAACATTAGGCAAAAGTTCCACATTTTCTAAAACAACTTTCACACTTGCCGATACTTATAGGTAAAATAACCTTTGTAAATCATTATATAATATACCAAGTTACCTATGCTAAATACAATATAATGTGTGACCGTTAACATATTTAAGAAAAAATAAAAAAAGGTATGTTGTTGATACATTTTCATACCTTCTTATGTATTTTGCCAAGGTTTTAGATTAAATGCTTAAATAAATGCGTAATCATCATGGTAGATCAGTGCTAGATCAATAAATACACGGAAAACATCAATTTTATTTAAAAAAATCAGCCAAAATGTGTCCGTTGACTGAGACATTCGGGAAGGTTTTTTGAAGTGTCTACGATAATACAGCATTCTAATGAATAAAACTCTTTGTAATCCTATAGCTTAATGTTTTCCTCGTGTGCTCATGATATTTTCATACAATATAACGATCAAACACCGATTAAATAATGAAATCCTTACCTTGAAGCAGAGTCTAAATCTAAAGATGGCGGCTCCAAAACTCAGAAAAATCACGTGACTGTGACGTACGGTATATACCTTGGCTAAGGTAAGATTAAAAACTTAAATACATAATATACAATGATAATATAAGAGTTTTCATGTATGATGTATTTCTCCCTGGTAGATATATTTTACTTAGTTACATTGTTTACATGTTCTATTACAGTTACTTGTGTGATGAGTTTGTCATTAATGATACAGAACAGGGTCACTTAGACAAATTACGAAAGCAAGTGGTTCAACTCTTAATGAGGTATGAGATGTAATAAAAGTATTTCGTTAAATGTTTTATTGGTTTCCATTGTTAATACAGACTAGTAGTACATGTATATATAATTTTGTATACAAATTTCGAGGTATATTTTGTGGCTGACATTTGTTATATATATATATATACAGTGTACATGTGATATGGGTTAAATCAAATTAGTTTTTGACATATTAATTTTATAGAAAACTGGTATGGGATGGTCCTTTGTAGATTACTAGATTGCTGACCTTTTGAAATATTATCTGACATTCCTGTCTTCATATTGATCTTTTGTACTACAAATGTATTTAAAGCATTACATTTGTAAAGTCAGTATGCACAGATTACTTCTGCTACCCTGATATATCCTTGTCAGCTAATGACATTCAAACAATCAAGCCATTTCTTCAAACACAGAGATCATTCACTGCTGAGATTATTTCAGGTAACTAGAAGTACTATATGCACATGCTGAGTTGATATATGTACAATTAAATGGTAGGAAAATATAGATTTCTTACCTGTGGTTTGTGGATGATGTCTCTGCCCTTTCTGTATGTCTGTATCCCAGCATATCATTTAATTGTCCACCATGTGCAAGTAAAACAAATTTTTAGCTGTTTTTAGCTTACCTGACCCGAAGGGTCATGTGAGCTATTGCCATCACTTGGCGTCCGTCGTCTCCGTTGTCTGTCGTACCTCATAAACTTTTTCAAAAATCTTCTCCTCTGAAACTACCAGACCAATTGGAACCAAACTTTGTCTTTCAAAATTGTGTCCGGTGAAGCCGTGCAGCAATCAACATGGCTGCTGTTACTAAAAATAGAATAATAACTCAAAAACCGTTAATAATATCAGAAATCTGACATGGGGTGAAAATGATCAGCACGACAAGATCTAACTACCCTGAAATTGTGAAGAAAATCTCAATACCCATCTTGGAGTTATTGCCCTTTTTTCACCAAATTTTCAAAATTTTAATACTTTTCGCTCTTTATTTAAAAAACTATAAGAGATAGATGATAAGTTTAAACTGCTAAAATGTGCAGCATGTCAAGGTCTACCTACCCTACCATTTTGAAGAAAATCTAATTACCCATTTTGGAGTTATTGCCCTTTTTTCATCGAATTTTCAACCTTTTAATACTTTTCGTTCTTTATTTCAAAAACTATAAGAGATAGATGATAAGTTGAAACAGCAAAAATGTGCAGTATGTCAAGGTCTACCTACCATGCAATTGTGAAGAAAATCTGAGTACCCATCTTGAGTTATTGCCCTTTTTTTCATCAAATTTTCAAAATTTTAATACTTTTCATTTTTTATATCAAAAACTATAAGAGATAGATGATAAGTTTAAATTGCAAACATGTTCAGCATGATAAGATCTACCAACCCTGCAATTGTGAAAAAAAATCTAATTACCCATCTTGGAGTTATTGCCCTTTTTTCATCAAATTTGTAAAATTTTAATACTTTTCGTCTTATATTTCAAAAGCTATAAGAGATTAAGGTTATGTTTAAATTGCAAAAATTTGCAGCATGTCAAGATCTACCTACCCCACAATTTTGAAGTAAATCCCATTACCCATTTTGGAGTTGTTGCCCTTTTTTCATCAAAATGTTCTAAATTTTAATACTGTCATCTTATATCTCAAAACCTATTAGAGATAAAGGGAAAGTTTAAACTGCAAAAATGTTCAGCATGTCCAGATCTACAAAACATTTCCCCACAGTTGAAAATGTGTGACAACTGTGTGAAGAGTTATTCCTGTTGAAAAGCATTTTTTTGTTGACTCACTGCTTTTGGTTACTCAAATAATCAAAGGGAAGCAACTCTATTACATGATGTGAAGTAGCAAAAGCTAAATTTTGAGAATCAATGACATTATATGTTTTTTACAGCAATTTTGATAACTTACATTGCCAAATTTTTTTGCAAGAAGGGGTCTGCAATGACGAGGGCTACATTTGTTATTTTTTCACCAAAGTTATCAAGATTTATTGGCTGATGTTGTTATACCCAGGTGAGCTATACAGGCTCCTGGGAGCCTCTAGTTATGTGATTGGATATGGTGGCCGTCCTGCGGTCCAGGGTCATTTCCGCATGATAACTTTAGTTCTGTATATCGGATTTTTACCAAACTTGGCCAAATGATTCTCCTGTGCAAGGGGAAGAACCTTATTTATTTTGGGGTCATAAGGTCAAGGTCACCATTACTATAAATAGAATTTTTGACAACAGGGTCGTTTCCGTACGATAACTTTAGTTCTGTATATTGCATCTTTACCAAACTTGACCACATGATTCCCCTGTGGAAGGGGAAGAACCCTATTTAGTTTGGGGTCATTAGGTCAAAGGTCACTGTTACTATAAATATAATTTTTGACAACCGGATCGTTTCCGCACGATAACTATAGTTATGTATATTGGATCTTTACCAAACTTGGCCACATGATTCCCCTGTAGAAGGGGAGGAACCCTATTTATTTTGGGGTCATTAGGTCAAAGGTCAAGGTCACCATTACTATAAATAGAATTTTTGACAACAGGGTCGTTTCCGCACGATAACTGTAGTTCTGTATATTGGATCTTTACCAAACTTGGCCACATGATTCCCCTTTGGAAGGGGGAAAACCCTATTTATTTTGGGGTCATTAGGTCAAAGGTCAAGGTCACCATTACTATAAATAGAATTTTTGACAACAGGGTTGTTTCCGCACAATAACTTTAGTTCTGTGTATTGGATCTTGACCAAACTTGGCCACATGATTCCCCTGTGGAAGATGGAAAACCCTATTTACATAGACGGGCATATTTTGTGATGCACATATTTCTTGTTTATCATAATACAATGTAGCAGAAAATATATTTAGAATTGTTTATACATGGAATCAAGGGGAGCAATTATATGTCTTTATGATCCTCTGGTTCAAATTGAAGTAATATTCATCATGTTTAGGGTTTTAAAGGAGGTTACAAAAGTTTGCAACTGGTAAGAGTAATATAAAACTGGTATTTCTATTCATTTTAATTAAAAATGTAGATGTATGTATTTCTAAAGTATATAATAAAAATAACAATTGGGAAGAATAATTGTTTCTAACAGGGATTTTTATTATTTTTCAGAGTTGATACATGTACTAAGCATGAGACGTGCGAACATTCTGAAAATGAGTAAGTAACATTGTGTGATTTATTTGATTTATTGCTGCTACAATTCAGGTCAATTGCCATCTGTAGTTTTCTGCATTCACAAGACAAAGCAATGATTGATGGCAGGTTAGATTAAAATAACCCATATTTTAGACCTGTAAAGGTCATAATCTGGAATGGTGTTAATAAAAAGCAATAAAACTAAATTATTAATTGTTGTAACAGTTTATAGATGATTTGTACATTTTCTCTTTGATCTTTACATGTGATAATATTGTTACCAAATCCTTGATAAACATGCTATCATTGATATGTTTTATTATCGGTAATTTGTTACAGACAGTTTCCTTTGATCTTTACTACCCAATAAATTTAGTAACAACGTTCAGTTGACGACCAACTCGTGATACAATAAATTATCAGCTGTTGGTCATTTGTCATGCGCGGTCTAACGTGACGTCACTAAACCTTTCATTCAAAACAAAGGTCAAAACACAACAACAAAAAATCACAAAGCTGTGTTAAAATTGTGAAATTACCTATAAAAAAATGATTAGTATTTAAAAAAAAAGGTTAAAACACAACAAAAAAATCACAAAGCTGTGTTAAAATTGTGAAATTATCGATAAAAAAATTATTAGTATTTTTTTCGCTCGACAAGGATTATCAGGTCCATATAAGATTCGCTCTTCGAGCTCATCTGATATGGACCTGATAATCCTTGTCTTGCGAAAAAAAATACTAATAATTAATATCTCTTAGAAATCCATACTCACAAAACAAACCAACGATAATACATGTGTCGTGATAAATTATTCAAACACAATCACAAAAATGTAATATCGCTTTTTTGTCGTCGGTTATGCAAAAATATACAAATTTACAATAATACCACTTCATGTTTACTTTTGTCAATTTTGTTTTCATTCTGATACTATATATTGTAAGGAGGCTTTTATTAGTTACATGTTAATATTTACTTCACACTTAAGTAGATCTTGCATTTGATTATTTTTAAGCTTGATATGATGTCAAGTCTTTGAAGAAATAAAAGATGTATGAATCAAAATTTTGTCTGATCATAGATCTTTTCAACTTTATAATATGATCATAGGTGTAAAGTGAACTGATATGATGACTCTCATTGTTCTATTTTTTATGACTAAATAAATTTTTTAACTATCCAGATATGATTTATGTTTCAGTTCAGAGAACCATACACATCTAACTCTAAGACCAAAAATTAAAAGAAGGAGTTCGACTGAATCACAAGAAAATGTCCCACAGTGTAAACGTAGAAATTCAACAGAAACACAAGAAAATGATCCAAAAATGAAAAGATTAAAAAAGGTAATATGAAGTGGTTGGAAAATAGTATTGTCAATCCTGTGATCAGAGTTTACGTTATCTATATCTGAGGGAAATAAACCGTAAACGTACAACATAACCCTGATGGGATTACTATCTAAGGGAGATTTTTATCATACAATCTCGCTGAATTAACATTTCACATGTCATTCCATTCAGACACATTTTTACAAACAACTCTGAACCAATCAGTCTGTTCATACTCCTTAATGCTGAGCCAAGAATTGGCAAATACCAATTTTATAGTCATTTGTTTCACTTCACTTGGCATTAAACCTTGATCTACCACACTGGTGACCATACTATTATACCACTGAGGTGGTCTAATCACTAATAATTCTTCACAATATAATATCATTAGAAGATGTAAATGTTGAGTTACTGATAGACGATTACAATAAAAGGACTAGACTTGGATACTCGTTAAAAATGTATAAAAAGAAAAGCATTAAATTTGTATACGCCCGTCTCGAGACGGGCCGTATTATGTGATTGGTATGGCGTGCGTCCACACAGCGTTCCGCACAATAATTTAATTCTGTATATCAGATCTTAACCAAACTTGGCCACATGATTCCCCTGTGGAAGGGGGAAGAACCCTATTTATTTTGGGGTCATTAGGTCAAGGTCACCGTTACTATAAATAGAATTGTTGACAACAGGGTCGTTTCCGCACGATAACTTTAGTTCTGTATATCGGATCTTTAACAAACTTGGCCACATGATTCCCCTGTGGAAGGGGAAGAACCCTATTTATTTTGGGGTCATTACCATTATACCGTTTGATAATTTATATAGACTGGCGTATTTTGTGATGCACACATTTCTTGTTAGTTTCATGTTTTGTTTAATATTAGTTGAACATGTAAACTAATTATAAGGGATTTGAGATGATATCTTGTTTGTAGTGAAAAATCTAGTTTTTAGTCAGATTTTATAATTAATAATGTAATTTAATTATAGGAGGATAGAATAACTCGTCCAAGGTCATCTGGTTTACGTAACCTTGGGAACACTTGTTTTATGAATGCTGTATTACAATCACTTAGGTATGTAGGTGTTTCACATGCCACAACTGGCATGACCAATATATAGTATTACCTACATTTTAGTTATGAAATAAAGCTAGTCAGTGTAATCTCATTGATACCACAATACTATAGTCAATGAATGACACCCGTGAATACTTGAAGTCAAATGAACAAAAGGGTTACTTTAGATTCAAAAAGAAAGAAAAAGCAACAAAAGTTCACATTCTAAAGCATCCCAAAAAGTTTACATACCAACTCATCACAACAAAAATTGACATTCCAATCACATCACAACAAAAGTTCACATTCCAATCACATCACAACAAAAGTTCACATTCCAATGCATTTCAACAATGTTCACATTCCTATGTATTACAAAAGTTCACATTCCAACTCATCACAACAGAAGTTCACATTCCAACACATTGCCACAAAAATTCACATTCCAGTGTATTACAAAAGCTCACATTCCAACACGACACATCAAAATTTAACAATATTAACATACCAACTCATCACAACAAAAGTTCACATTCCAATGCATTTCAGCAATAATGTTAGTATTCCAATACATCACAACAAAAGTTCTCATTCCAACTCATCACAACCACATCGGTGACATAATGGTCAGCATATTCGTTGCTTTTCTCCTTAGCACACAGCATTAAGGAGAAAGAGCAAAGACTGGTTGACTCGGAATCAGAATAATGTGTCCGAGTGGAGTGACATGTCTATCTGCGGATTGTTGTTTCAGTGAGCTAGTACTATAAAAATCCAACTCAGCATGTTGATCTAGAATAAAGCAGACCTCATCATCATCTCTTTGAAAATTAACTTGTTCTCACCATGATATAGCTGAAAAATGGCTGAATAGGTGTTAAACAACAATCACTCACTCCAACTCATCACAACAACACTTCATATTCCAACTGGTCACAATAAAAGTTCACATTCCAACTCATCACAATAAATGTTCACATTCCAACTCGTCACAATAAAAGTTCACATTCCAACTCATCACAGTAAAAGTTCACATTCCAACTCGTCACAATAAAAGTTCACATTCCAACTCATCACAGTAAAAGTTCACATTCCAACTCGTCACAATAAAAGTTTTCATTTTATGCATGGTGTAATGGGTAGCATACTTGCATAGAGTGCAGTAGATTATGTGTTCGAGCCCCGATCGTATCAAACCAAAATATAGAATTTGTATTTGTTGCTTTTCTCCTTAGCACACAGCATTAAGGAGAAAAAGCAAAGACTGATTGTCTCGGAATCAGGATAATGTGTCCGAGTGGGATGACAGGTCTATCAACAGACTGTTGTTTCAGTGCGCTAACACTAAAAATCCAACTAAGCTTGTTGGTCTAGTACAAAATGGACCTTGTCCTATCAACATCTCATTGAAAATTAAATTGTTCTTGCCACAATATAGCTGAAAAAGTGCTGAGTTGGCATTGAACAACACACTCACTCATTCTAACACATCAAGTTCACATTCAAGAAAATAACATGGTTTTTTTAGGCTAAAACAAAGTTGGACTACTGATTTTTACATGGAACATTTACTTTAGCAGTTTATGACCTGTGATCTTAAATGCCATATTTTATTGTTTTCTCACATGTGTGATATATATGATTTATCTTTCAGTAACATTCAACAGTTCTGTGGGTATATAAAACAGCTTCCTTCTTTAGAAGAAAAGTCAACAAAAAAGAAACACATTACTAGGAAAGCCTCAAAAACAGAGGAAGACATGTAAGGTTTCATTTAAAGAACAACACTTGGTCTGTGTAAAGTTTTCACAATTTGACAAGAAAGCAATGTACATAAATATTTTGCTCTGTTTCATAATTAAATCAAATTAACATTTGGCATATCAGTTTGACAGTTTCAATTTTAGGTTAGGTTAAATTATTTGAGTTTATTTTGTCACTTTCAGCAATTTTTTAGTTATATTGTGACTACCAGACTGAATGGGAGAGGAGATCCAAGACAGCTATAACATGTATAACAAACTGATTAATAAACAACTGACCATAGATAAATGTCTGGAATCATGGACACTTGGTTTGTTTATCAGGACAAGAACCTATGTCAATGGCATTAGGCCTATGGTCAGGAGTTAACACCCGTAATAGTTAAGTAGTAATGAATGTTACATGGATAAAAGCTGACATATAGAAGATACCTACCTTGTCTCAGAATATAGAGTTTATTTATATGAGGTTTAGGAAAAGATAGAAATGACAAGGTTTGTATAATATCTTAATTCTCCAGCATTATATTGATGCAAAATTAAGGAAGATGGTGAAACTTCAAAAGAAAACAAGTGACGTCAAAAACATTTATATAGTCAATGCATTTTGGTTGCTCAAATAGCACAGCTGCAGCAATAAGAAAATTTATTCAACCATAAAGTTTGACATTTGGAAATAACATATAGCCACAATATAACTGTAATATGGTTGAAAGTGACATTAAGCACCATAAACCATATAGCAGCTTATTTTGTCTTAAAGAAGATAATACATATATTATCACCAAATCTGACAATCCTTTATATTTTATAATTATTAATAGAAGAAGTGAGGAAAACCTTAGTATCTTTATATTTTATAGATTATTAATAGAAGAAGTGAGGAAAACCTTAGTATCTTTATATTTTATAGATTATTAATAGAAGAAGTGAGGAAAACCTTAGTATCTTTATATTTTATAGATTATTAATAGAAGAAGTGAGGAAAACCTTAGTATCTTTATATTTTATAGATTATTAATAGAAGAAGTGAGGAAAACCTTAGTATCTTTATATTTTATAGATTATTAATAGAAGAAGTGAGGAAAACCCTAGTATCTTTATGGCAGGGAACAAAAGGAGCTATATCTCCAGAGTCTTTATTCTGTGTTATATGGAAAGTAGTACCTAGGTTTAGGTAGGTGTAGATAAAAATGATTTTCTATAATTATACCCCTACCCCACCTGAGGAGGGGTATACTGTTTTACCTCTGTCCGTCCGTCCAAGATATTTTTCGTCGCATTTTTCTCAGCAACTATTGATGGCAGAAATCTGATATTTGGTCACAAGCTTCATATAGGTATGCCATATTATGGGAAGCGTTTTTGGACCCGTCAGATTCCTACTTCCTGTTTGCCGACCTAGTTGGTTTTTTTTATTGACATTGAACATATATGCGGGGGTATCATAACTGAGCATTAGCTCACAGTTCATCTTGTTTGCTATCAACTCTATATCTCACACAACATATATAATTTTTTATACAACCAATTCCATCCCCCTCCAACCTATATAAGAAAAGTTTGAAGATATCAAAGGGTTAATCAGAAGTTTTAAATAGAAAGAAAAACAATAGGCCAAAGGACAAGGATCTAAGACCTGAACAACACGAACCCCATTAAAACCAATGATAAACTCAGCTGCTTCAGAAGGGTATGTAGTTCCTGTACCACTAATAACACCCATCATGGCACTTTTATATAACATAAGACATTATCTGACAGCAAATATAAATAAAACTACTTCCTACAATACCAATAGGAGTAAAGATGAACTGAACATCATTATTATGTGGAAATCATACCAGATATCACAACACAGAACCAAAAACTTCAAGACATCTAACTGGATACCATAGTGGCCCCTATCTAGTTACTCCTGTTACAGACCTGGTGGAACTTTTCTTGAAAAATCCCTGAACTTGAAGCACTTTGTCAGTGGATGCTGAATTGTAAATGTACAAATTGAGTACATATGTACAATATTTACTAGATACAAAAACTTGTCTACTCTTGATAATAAGTCTCTTCATATGATTGATCAGTAACAAAGAGAAAGAAATTTTAGCAACCATTTATCAACTTCTTGTTGCACTGAATTTAAACAGAGATATATGCACCTGAGAATACATGTAGCTTAATATTATATGTAATATTGTTCTGTTCAGATTTTATATATACACAAATGTACGAGTCTTTTAAACTTTTATGGTTACACAATGTTGTGTATGTGTGGTACACCGTCAAAAATGTCCAATAAAATACCAATCAGAGACCAGATATATATTGTAATTTTTTTTTTTCTCAAATCGACATAATCATCTACAAATCACTTTTTTATCTTCTGTTTAACCTTTTATTTATTTATTCTAATTGATGTGATTTTCCTGCTCATCTTGAGAGCCATTGATTGGCAGATAAAATTGTTTGTGTATCTATTTCTAAGTGATATGTCTATCACAGTGATAGGTATCTCTAATTCTAAGTGATATGTCTATCACAGTGATATGTATCTCTAATTCTAAGTGATATGTCTATCACAGTGATATGTATGCCCCTGTCTAATATAACATGTCGTTGTTTATTTATATTTCAGGGGTTATCAACAACAAGATGCACATGAATTTATGAGATATTTATTAGATAGACTTCATATGGAACTACTTTCACTTCTACCTTATCCCAACAATAACAGTCCATTTATAGGTCCAAAGGGCAAAAGTACTATTGTTACTGCTATATTTGGTGGTTTACTTCAAAATGAAGTAACATGTCTAGAATGTCGAATGGAATCTAAAAAACATGACCCATTTCTAGGTAAGTATATAAGTTAATAATATTTTGTTTGTACTATTTTTATTATTTTTCAATATTAAAGTTTGTACATAACATATTAGGTGTAGGTGTGGTGGTTTCCTCCGGGTACTCCAGCTTCCTCCACCAATAAAACTGACTACCTCGATATAGCTGAAATATTGTTGAAAGTGGCATTAAACAACATAACTATAACCATACACAATTTGTATATAATTAAGTCTTAGATTGTAATAATTACATGTGCATTATGTTCATTTCATTTAGAAAGCCTTATGTGATTGGTCAAAAGGTGGACATGTGACTTTGGAATTGGAACTTCATCTGTTAATGAAGCTGACCACTATTCAACCACGCCCAATGCTGGAACCTATATTATTAACATCATAACTACACACAATAGCACTTCATATAATATATTCTTTGGTCATTTGCTTTTACATGCCGCTAAAACTACAAAAGATTGCATTTAATTCTTAAATAAATGACAATAGTTACAGCTTTAACACCATTAAGTACAAATTGAATTGTTCTTAGTACTGAACAAATCAATTGATTTTGAGGTCTATTGAATTTATCTTGTTTTTAATATGTGATATTATATACATGTTATATGCACAAACAATAAAACAGTTGAAACAACATAATTTTTTGTTCTCTCCATACAGATCTTTCATTAGATATTCCAGCCCAATTTAGTCAAATTAGATCATCAAAAATAAAGGAAGGGGACCCAGTGTGTCGTCTTGAAGGTAACCTTAATATATATATGGCTAATGAAAAAATATTTAGTTTTCATGGAATTATGAAAAACAGGTATGCTTTGTGACTTGATTGGTCAAGTAATATAATAATTTTATCAGTACAAATAGCTGTCGGATATGTTTACATTTAATGAAATAATTTGTTTTGAAATTGTTATGCTTGGCCAGTTTTCTAGTTTGTAACGTGAAACATACAGTATATGATTTTGGTATACACTTAATCCTACTGCTCTATGATATAATAACTGATAATGTTGACAACAAAAATAAAATGGAAGAAATATTGTTTCAATTTATGAACGGTTATAAAAAAAGAATACATATAAAGAAGACATGTGTGACAAACAATAAAACATCTTGTTTTGTTAGATTACAAAAATGGACATATATGTGTGTATAAGTAAAATGGAACACACAAGTTGTAGTAGATATGAATATGTCACACATTTCAATACTGAGCTAGTTAACCACAAAGAACAAGTATATTTGTTTTATTACTGTTCTGTGTGAGTTTGAAAGCTAACCTGTACATGGGTTGTGAGTTTGAAAGCTAACCTGTACATGGGTTGTGAGTTTGATTCCTATATATTTTATATAAAATTGAATCACTTTGAGTGTGGCAGGCTATGTATTTGAATCCTGTTTGGGTAAAACCACTTACTATTAAACTGGTATTTGCTGCTTTTCTAATGATCATACAGTATTAAACACCGTAACTACAGTTTATCAGTAATTTGTTAGTTTCCTTTGATCTTTACTACCCGATAAATTTAGTAACAACATTCAGTTGACCACCGACTCGTGATACAAGAAATTATCAGCTGTTAGTCATTTGTCATGCACGGTCTAACATGACGTCACTAAACCTTTCATTAAAAAAAAAGGTAAAAGCACAACAAAATAATGACAAAGCTGTGTTAAAATTGTGAAATTACCAATAAAAAAATTATTACTATTAAAAAAAGTTCAAAACACAAAAAAAAAATCACAAATCTGTGTTAAAGTTGTGAAATTACTGATAAAAAAATTAAAAAAAAATCAAAGAGCTCATCTGATATGGATCTGATAATCCTTGTCTTGCGAAAAAAAATACTAATAATTAATATGTACATGAACATTACTGGATGTGTTGTTGAATAATTAATATGTACATGAACATTGTTGAATGTGTTGTTGAATAATTATTTAGTCAAATAAATGGGATCTGTTTGATTTATTATTTTTTCTGAAACTGACCATTTTAATTTCAGATTGTCTTTCAAGTTTTACAGAACTGGAGGAGTTAGAAGCTTCAGAACTGTACATGTGTAGTAATTGTAAAAAGAAACAACGTTCCACCAAAAAATTCTGGATTCGTCGGTTGCCAAATGTAAATAGTTACCAGATAATTTGTTTATACATTTAAATTATATCCATAATGAGGTAAAGGTTTGTTCTGAGGTAAGGTGAGGTGTGTTAGATTTGATCTGTGAGAAAGTTCACAGTTTGTATCAGTGGAGTCTCTTGATACTCGGGGGTGCTCTGCAGCAAAACTTGGTCGTCTTAATATAAGATCAATTTTTATTAATAGAACCATTCCTCTTTATGTGTGGTATAGTGGAAGTTCAGGAGTGCAATTCTGGCTTCAAATTTTTGTCTGTCTGTAAACACTTTGTGTCCGGTGCAAAACTGTTTTGTCTTGAGGCCCAGTGTCTTCACTCTTCATATATTGTACAAATATGTATTAATACATATGGAGTGTCGCGTATATAAAAGAGGTCACATGTACTAATGTCAAGGTCAAATAAGTTTTGTTTATATCATTGATATGTTTTCAGTGGTTAAATGAAAGGGAGATATGTTTTTGGACCCAAATGAAGGGGAGACATGTATCAGTTTACTTAAAAAATAAATATCTCTAGTTTTTCTTCTTTTAATTTAATAGTTTGCATGTTAAATTGATTAAAGTGGGAACAAGGGGTATTGTTTAAAACTTACAGTACAGTCAGTACCTCTTAGTGCCATCAGTCGAGGAAAGTGTTCTGCATTTTTACATATAAAGTGCAAATGTATACATATTTCTTTACAAAAATGATCAATTTAATATGAAATGTTTCTTCATATAGAATTTTATTAGAAAAAATAAACAGATCAATGATGATAACCAACTGCAGACATACTTAATCATCTGATAAACTGTGATAATCTAGATGATAGGACTGAGATCTGTTGTAAATATTGTTGTATAATTTATTAGATATTAAGATATTTTGTTTTGATCTATTCAATCAGTTTCTATTGTCACTGAGATGAGTGAGTTATTTACTCATACTCATAGTGAGGTGTGCTCTCTTTATCGCTTAATGTTCACAATTTGTTGATTTTATTTTGTAAGGTCAGTGATTTTCTTTTGTCATTACATGTCACACAACTAGTATAACAGACTGCTACAATTTCTGTGAAATATATTTCAAGTAGAGTAGGTCTGAGAGGGAAATGTAGATTCTCCTTGTGCTACGAGTGGATTATAATATTTATCAAGTAGAGTAGGTCTGAGAGGGAAATGTAGATTCTCCTTATGCTACCAGTGGATTATAATATTTATCAAGTAGAGTAGGTCTGAGAGGGAAATGTAGATTCTCCTTATGCTACCAGTGGATTATAATATTTATCAAGTAGAGTAGGTCTGAGAGGGAAATGTAGATTCTCCTTATGCTACCAGTGGATTATAATATTTATCAAGTAGAGTAGGTCTGAGAGGGAAATGTAGATTCTCCTTATGCTACCAGTGGATTATAATATTTATCGGTAATTTGTTAGTTTCCTTTGATCTTTACTACCCAATAAATTTAGTAACAACGTTCAGTTGACCACTGACTCGTGATACAAGAAATTATCAGCTGTTGGTCATTTGTCATGTGCGGTCTAACGTGACGTCACTAAACGTTTCATTTAAAAAAAAAAGATCAATACACAACAAAAAAATCACAAAGCTGTGTTAAAATTGTGAGATTACCGATAAAACATTTTTAGTATTAAACAAAAAGGTCAAAACACAACAACAAAATCACAAAGCTGTGTTATAATTGTGAAATTACAGATAAAAAAATTATTAGTATTTTTTTTCGCTCGACAAGGATTATCAGGTCCATATCAGATTCGCTCTTCGAGCTCATCTGATATGCACCTGATAATTCTTGTCTTGCGAAAAAAATACTAATAATTAATATTTATCAAGTAGAGTAGGTCTGAGAGGGAAATGTAGATAGTTAACTTTTCAAAATCCAATCGGGGGAAAATCATAATGTTAATAGAATAGCATCTCAAATGTTTTTTCTTTTCATTTTTCATGTAATAAATGTATGCATACAAAGTTACACAGTGCTGAAAGGGTTATTTTTGTAGCTATAACAAGGAACTATTAAAATATCTGTAACATTTTAAATTATAACAGTGAATGGTAGATATCTTGATGATATTCATTTCAAAAGTCAAATTATGCAGAATTACTCTTTAATATTAAAACTGAAATTCTAAGCATGAATTATACCATATTACAAGTATATATACAATGTACGTCTATTGTGTTGATCCCACAGTCAAAAGTCCACAATAATTGTCTGAAATGAACAGAAACAAGTGTTGTTCTAATCGTCTACAATTGTGTCTCTTACCGTTGCTGTACATGAATCAGGTACCAGAAAACCTTTATTAGGTCCAACATTGAGGTTTATTTGGTCCCTTTATTTGTACTCAAAATCACACCATTGCAGGATAAAAATAAATAATAAACGAGCCACTCTTGACAAACAGATCAATGATGATAACCAACTGCAGACATACTTAATCATCTGATAAACTGTGATAATCTAGATGATAGGACTGAGATCTGTTGTAAATACTATTGTATAATTTATTAGATATTAAGATATTTTGTTTTGATCTGTTCAATCAGTTTCTACCATCACTAAGATTTGTGAGTTATTTACTCCTACTCATGGTGAGATGTGCTTCATGACTTAAGGTGTAGAATTCGTGGATATTTTTTTTTGTAAAGTCATTGGTTTTTTTTTTAAATTAGATGTAACAGACTGCTATAATATTTATAAATGAAAAATATTTGAAGTGGAGTAGGTCTGAATCCAAATGTTTTAGATTTTGACATTATTTTAATTAATTTGTTCCATGGCAGTCTACTTTTACCTAGCAATGAAAACAAATTGTTTGATACAGTAAGAAATAGTATCTTCTACCAAATACTGACATGTTCAACAAGTTCCTGATAATATGAAGATTCAAGAAATATTGTGAAAATAGGATAAAAAAAAGTTTCTAGCATGATGTCTAACATTTGTTAATCTTCATTGTTAAGTGTATTCAAATATCTTCAATATTATAGAGATTTTCTAGTGATTGTCAAAATAATTTTTGTGTTAATTGAATACAGTATGTACCTGTTTATTATTTTTAATTTTTTTATTTTTTTTTTACCATAAATAATTATAGATCATTGATGATGCTAAAAGCCAACAATTCCTTACTCATCTGATAAATTGTGATATCAAATGATAGGACTGAGATCTATATAATGGTAACAAAATGGCATGTCTTTTTTTTTCTTCAAGAATATGCATACGAAATTGCACATTATGCAAAGTGAAATATGTAATTGTATCTCTGTATTTGTCTCCTAAACCACAAGGGACTATTACAGAATTACTATTAATTTAAAAAAAAAACTGACATCGAAATTCTTCCTCAGATCTATAATGTGTATGAAGCTTTGTAATAAAAACATAGATATTAAATTTAGTGAGCACGCTGCATTTCTGGAATAACATTCATCGGGTACACTCAAAATTAAAAGATTGGAAAGACAAATAATTTAAAGTTTTGGGAGAAATAAAACCAAACGGTCTTAACAGGATCACCACAATCAGCTATTAAAGGTCACCTATACCTGAGGGAGGAGAACCTTAGTTTTATCTCAGGTCACCTATACCTGAGGGAGGAGAACCTTAGTTTTATCT
>MJUT01024541.1:68818-91158 GCA_002080005.1 Gigantidas platifrons
AGGTCACCTATACCTGAGGGAGGAGAACCTTAGTTTTATCTCAGGTCACCTATACCTGAGGGAGGAGAACCTTAGTTTTATCTAATGTCACCTATACCTGGGGGAGGAGAACCTTAGTAATGTCACCTATACCTGGGGGAGGAGAACCTTAGTAATGTCACCTATACCTGAGGGAGGAGAACCTTAGTTTTATTAATAATTACATTATTTAGGAACTGTAAATTTCAGTAATAAATATATCTAATAAACCATGTCAGTGCTTCCTGACGACTGGCCGGGTGATACCCTCGGGAACTAATAGTCCACCAGCAGAGGTATTGACCCAGTGATAGCAATAAGAACGTAGATATCTAATTTAGTGCACACATGTTTCTGGAATAACATTCATCAGGTACGCTCAAAATCAAAAGATTGGAAGTTACTGTATTAATCCCCTCATGACACAAACAGATCAATGATGATAACCAACTGCAGACATACTTAATCATCTGATAAACTATGATAATCTAGATGATAGGACTGAGATCTGTTGTAAATACTATTGTTTGTTTTAATATATTGGATGTTAGGATATTTTGTTTACGTCTGTTCAGTCAGTATTTATGATCATTTGTGAATTTAGAATCCTACTCAAGATGAGGTACTGTAAAAGTATTAATATTTGTGTGTATTTTGAGGTCAATAAGTAACCTAAAAAAAATACTGTCCATATATATATGAATGTACCCGAGATTGGAAAACTCAAAAACAAAGAAGTATCATTTTAATCAAGTTTAATTATGCCATATGCTTTTTTATGCCCCCGCGACAAAGAGGGGGGGGGGCATATTAATTAACCCCTGTGAGTCTGTTTGTCCGTCCAGATATAGATACATGGTTTGTCTGGCTATCTCCTACAGTTTTGGCGCTACAGCTTTAATATTTTGTAGGGTGTTTATATACATAATGAAGGTGTGCATGTCCACAGGATTTTGGTTTTCTTCACATATTTTCAAAAAGACAAGTACAGTCAAACCTGTTTTAAGCGGCCACTCAAGGGAAGGTCCGAAATTGGCCGCGTAACACAGGTGACCTCTTAATCAAGGTTTGAGATATTAGGAACGTTAGCCAATTCTTTTTAATGTCATTCATTTACAATATTTTGATAATCATTTGAACGTATTTTCAACACGTGCGTGTGTATTGATTTTTTTTAAATTAATAAAAAATCAAGGTTTGAGATTTTAGGAACGTTAGCCAATTCTTTTTAATGTCAGTAATTTACAATATTTTGATAATCATTTGTACGTATTCATGGTATTCACTATTGTGTACGTATTTTCAACACGTGCATGAGTATTGATTTTTTAAATTAAATAAATAAAAACATTCTCCAGAGATGTTATTATCTGAATTTTACCAATTATAGATTCAATAATTGTGAGGAAATTTCGAGAGAGAAAAGAAACCTGCATTTGATTATACATCATGAACATGTACATTTACATAATATGGCAATACACAATCGTGTATTTAAAATTTACGAAAATGTCAACAAAGCGATCTTTCATGTAAATCTACAAATACCATGTAATTGAACACTAATAACTTTGTCCATAATTATCAAGTGCGGGGGCATACTTCTTTTCTAGTTTATGTATATGAACCCATTCAAGATTTCAAAATCTGAAGAAAACTTAAGTTGATTTATCTGTAAAAAAAAAAATTTTTTTTTTTATATATTACGGCATTTGTAATGCAAAACTGTTATGAAATAAATATATCAGTATTTAATTTTCTTCAAATATACAATTAATGCAACAACTATGCATAATTACTCTTAAACACTGAAAACTAGTACTGGAATTCTGAACTCAAATTATCATAAGATGTAGATATAACAAACGTTATACATAATTTAATCAAGTCACTCTTGACCAACAGATCTATGATGATAACCAACTGCAGACATACTTAATCATCTGATAAACTGTGATAATCTAGATGATAGGACTGAGATCTGTTGTAAATACTATTGTTATTTAATATATTAGATATTAAGATATCATACCCCCACTCGTAGAGAGGGGCTATATTGCAATCACCTTATCCGTCCGTCCGTTCACACTTTGGTAACAGATATCTCAGCTTCTACTGGAAGAAATGATTTTATATTTGATATATGGCTTTGACATGGTGACTTGTACCGTGTCTCCCCTTTTCAGGTTTACCGCACATCTACTTCCTGTTTACCGTGCAACTTACAAATGAACGAGTGGGGGTATTATTCTTAGCACGACATAGCATGCAACATCTTGTTTGTCCTGTTATTCACATGACATAAACTGTGTAATTGATTTATATTAATTTGTATTTTTCTCTCTATTAACATAGAATATTATACATATTTTCAGGTATTATGTCTCCACATCAAAAGATTTCGCTGGCAGTCCTACTTCAGGGTCAAGTTAGATACATTTGTCGAGTTCCCACTGAAAAATCTTAACATGAACAAATATGTATTAAATAATCTAGTAAGTAATGTTATCATTTCATGCTGTGCTCGGTGTAGCCCTTTATATGCTTTTGTTTGGATAAATAGTCGATTTATGGATAGAAAAAAATTTACAATTATACAGATATTGAGTCAGCTCTAGTATTTATCACCTGTAATGATATTTTTATGTCATTTTTGTGTAAGCCAATTTTATTTCCCTATAATGATCTCATTCTGTGCCTCTAGCTTTCAAAATATTTACATGTAAGCAAAAAAGTGTACATAATCTTCAACCATATCTCTGGTTGTCTTGGGAGATTTCTTTATTTTGTTCTGAACCTACAACTGATACGGATATAACAGAGATGGCTATGATGAGGCATTAAATGAATAACTGAAATGTGGAAAAAAAAAATCCATAGAAACAACTGGACCGTTTTACACTTGAACACAAACTTTTATATGCAGGTATTCTTGTAAGGAAAGCTCATTTATTTTGATGATTTTTTTTCAGCATGAAACTCGAGGTAGTGGTAAAGGAACAGCTAATGAGTATGATTTAGCAGCAGTAATTGTTCATCATGGATCAGGGTAAATACTAATATGACTGACCAGTAATGTTTAAAGTTTAAAGCACCACATAACCTTATGGCTTGATACAGGCACATCAGTTAAAAGGGTTTAGGATAAATAAGAAACAATTATTTAAATCTCCACTTTTCAGAATGAAGAAGACACAAAAATAAAGAGTAAATTATGACAAATGTTGAGACTGGAACCACATTTTGTAAAATAAAACTCTTGTTAAGTTTAGCATGTACATGTCATATGGTACTGGTATATTTGTATCTTTAGAGACATATTTATACACCCATGAGGGGCTGTAGTGGTCATTATCGTATGGTAGTTGGGTTTATAACTTCCTATGCAATCGGTGCCTATCACCACTAACGTTGTGAGTTCAAATCCGACTCGGGGGAGGTGAACTTGATACAATGTGTGATGAATTATGCCAGTGACTTGCAGCAGGTCTGTGGTTTTCTCCGGGTACTCAGCTTTCCTCCACCAATAAAACAAACCTCCACAATATAATTGAAATATTGTTGAAACTGGCATTAAACATCGTAACCTTAGCCATAACCCTATTTAATCGAACCACTCTTGACCAACAGATCCATGATGATAACCAACTGCAGACATACTTAATCATCTGATAAACTGTGATAATCTAGATGATAGGACTGAGATCTGTTGTAAATACTATTGTTTCTTGATATATTAGATATTAACTCAGATTTGTGAGTTATTTACTCCTACTCGGGATAAAGTGTGCTCTATTGACATTAACAACCATAACCGTAACTCTATGCACCCTTCAACTTTATCTGTATTATTTAATATTATTTGCACGTTTCTCTTCCCGTATATAGAATATTTTATTTTTCAGTGCTGGATCAGGCCACTATACAGCATATGCACAACATGACGGTAAGATATAAACAATTTCAATTTATAATAAAAAGTGAAAAAGATTAAATGTAGAAGACATGATTATTTAATGTACTTTTACTCAGATGAATTGACAATCCTGTACATGCAAACTTGTATTTCTCCTCGTATTAAATCTAGTATAACTACTCTTGAATTCTGAATATCTAAAATAAATCCCCAATAACCAAACAACACAGAAATATAGGAATGTGTGCTGGTGCATGAGTGAATTACAGTTGTTCAGTTACAAGTGATTTATTTCTGCTATTCTGAATACAAGAGTCGCTATACTGTTTATTATTAGTAGATTTACACTTTTATTTCGGTAATAAGATGTTTATAAAGGAGCTTGTTTTTTTTAATGCCAGACATTCAATGATATTTTCTATTGTGATGTCACAGTGAAATAAATGTTCTTATTTCTCTTGGAAATCTCTGTATTTCACAAGCAATTCTGTGATAATTATCATTACCTTGTATACAAGCATATTTACCATATTTTGTGGATATAAATTCCTCTTTTATCATTGTCATATAAAAATTGTCAGGGCCACTGTATCTGATGTGTACTATTTTATTTCTAGGACAATGGTATCATTTCAATGATAGTACAGTAACAATGTGTGAAGAACCAACTGTAGCTCGATGTAAAGCTTACATTCTCTTTTATATACGACAGGAGTTTAAAATTCCAGATTATTTTAACTTTAATGGGAATTCACATAGATGAAACTTGTACCAGGAAATATAAAATGTGTATGTTTGGAAAAGTGTTCAAACGTGTGTTTTAATGCAAGTAGAAAACATGTTTTTTTTTATCAATGTAAGCCAGTACTGAAAGACATGAGGAATGAGAAAGCATGTGCTTATTGATCAGTATAAAAATGTAGCAGTTGCATTGCATAAATCTATTGAAGTATGTATGAAATGAAAGGAAAAATGACATTCTGGAATTGATTTCTTTTAGAGAAGGAAATGAAAAAATGACTTGGTTGACTAATTGACACAATACGTAAAATAAGCTTAAAGATCCAATAGTTACTAGTGTTATAGAATATTTATGAAAATCTGAAGTTTTATATCATTTGTTCTAATAGTAGACTAATATCAGACATCCTATAGAAGAAAGGGACAACATTGAACTTTAACTACTTTAGGACTTTGTTTACTAGTTCTCTGACTCACGACAGTTTTACTAACCATGATGGCAATATTAAATATTTTAGTCTTGTCATAGTAATTACAGAATCCTATCATTTAGTAGTGGTTGGTTTGTTGGTTTATGGTGCTTAATGCCACTTTCAACAATATTTCAGTTATATCGTGGCGGCCAGTATTATTGGTGGAGAAAACCACAGACCTGCCACAAGTCACTGACAAACTTTATCACATAATGTTGTATCGAATACACCTCGACATAAACGGGATTCAAACTCACAACTTTAGTGGTGATAGGCACTAATTGCATAGGTAGTTGTATACCCAACTACCATACGATCACTACCATGACAGCTCCATTTAATAGTAGTAATTTAATTTGAAAAGGTTAAAAGAAAAACCATTCCTGTTATTTTGTTTACTTTGAAATCATTAATAACTTTTTTCTGTTCAGAAATCAACATTTTTGTTTATTGTGAAACATAAAGGACAAACATGGGTTTTATTAGACAATAATGTATACCTGTTGTAGCAGGGTCTAATTACTAGTCTTGACTATTAATATTTATTAAAAATAATAATTTATTCATAATTAGTGCTGTCCATTTAATTTCTCTGAAATACATTTTTTATATGAAACAAATGCAGATGCAAAAAATGTACTTGTTTAAAATGTTAATATGTGATCTATTGATAACAAAATCTCATTCATTTTTAATCCTAGAATTTCAAATATAAATTTGTTGAAACCCAAAATTCCTGTACAAATATATATCTACAAATTCTTACTCATGACAATTTGTTATATATAAACTTGTTGTTTACAGAACTTCTTGAATTTGTTTGATCTTCAAGTCTTGTTAATAAACATTGAAGAAGATGGGTTTTTTTCTTCAAATTATAAAGTATAAAACTGATTGGTAAATTAAAAAGTTATAGCACAATTTTTTTTTCATCAAAAGTTCATTTGCAATATGACAAAAAAATTAATGTAGCTTCATTAATTCCTCACTCTTACAGAACGGTAAACATTTGATATCTTTTTTGTTTTCATTATGACAAGAAAAAAACATAATTTTGCTTTTATAGAAATATTTCATTTGGGATGGATTTTTTTATGTTGACCATATCATGTATTTGAAAAATGTATAAAAAAAAAAAGAAAAAAAAAAAGTTAATTTTTCAGCAACAAAAAATAAATGTTTGATTGCTAACAAAACTATGCTATGACTTTAAATATCAAGGTAAGGTCTTGCACCTGGTTGTGCCAAAATTGATCTAGTAGTAATTTGTTTCCCTTGTTGAATAGAAAACTAAATGTATTATACATGAAAATTTTGTATGTGTTTACTTCTGAAAATCTCAAAATACATTAAATCTGTTATTGACAAGTTATGTGTTTTGAAGAAGACTAGTTTTGTAATATTTAACTTCAAAAACCACAGAAAAAGACTTCTTAGGGTTGTTCTATTAAAACATACATGGTCCCAGGGATTCCATTGTTTAATCATTTCCACGGTTGATGAATGTCTAAAGCATTTTTATTGAATGAAAATGCAGCAAGTTGTTGGTCGTCCTATTTTAGATGCCATCCCTGGTTAGCATGTATATTTAAATGTAACAGCCTGTATGTTAATATGTGATTTTTGTGTGTGATAAAAGTTTGGAAGTTTTTGTTTTGTTTTTGGATGTGTAAATATGATGAGTGTACATTAATGCCTATTGACGAGTGTTCATTAATGCCTACTGTTTGAATGAATCATTAACCTTCAAAGCATTAAACCTTTTCTGTTGTGTGCTTTGAACATCTTAACATGTTGCTGTAATATTTGTAAATTTAACCTAAATCTGTGTTATAACAGGATGTGGATATCAACACAAAAAAAATACTTTGTAAAAACTGTGAAAAGTACTTGTTTGTGAAAATTCAAATTTTGAAACATTTTATGAACAATTGAACCTGTAATTGTGTTCTGTGTTTTGTATCTCAAAATTACAAACTAAAATGACCATTTTATTTGAAGAAAGTATATAAGTTTAGGTAGGGTCAACTCTCATGGAGCACATCTAATGTAAACAATATTTTATATACATGAACATGGCTTGTCATGTGTATACAACTAGTTATATACACATGTTATTGGGTCAAATTTATAAATTTTACAGTAACATGTTTCATTGTTTTCATTGGTTATTAGTTGTCAGTATATTTTTCATGAGAGAATGCCATGTTACCATGTGCTGGTCACTGTATGACTGTAGCTATCAAACATCGTTCTATCTCAGAGGAGAGGACAAATGTGGCAATGTTTTTTGTCAATAAAATCAATAACTGCCAGTTTTAAGTTGTTTTTTTGATTTTGGGTTAGGGTTAGGGTTATGGTGTTTGAACAATATTTCAGTTGTATGTGGCAAAACTTATTCATATTCCAATATTGCCCTGTGGTTGCACCCATTTTATGGTTTTCTCCATGTACTCCGGTTTCCTTCACCAATAAAACTGACCGCCATGATATAGCTGAAATATTGTTGAAAGTGGCATTAAACACCATAAACCTGCACCCATTTTGGATTTCAGATCAACACACACACACACTAAAAGCAACAAAGGAATGCTGCACAGGACCCTAAAGGACATAATTTTTAGCTCACCTTTCCAAAGGCAATGTGAGCTTTTGCCATCACTTGGCATCTGTCGTCCGTTAACTTTTCACATTTTAATCTTCTATGGAAGGTCCTCTGTAAAGATTGCTCATTTCGTCCCGATCCGTTAACAAACATGGCCACCACAGACGATTCTTGTTTCTGATTGGCTGATTTTTAAAATTCTTCTCTGAAACCGTATTGCCAAATGAACCGTAACATGGTAGGAAGCATCTTTGGAAGGTCCTCTGTAAAGAATGCTCATTTCGTCCCGATGCGTAAACAAACATGGACGCCACAGGCAATTCTTGTTTCTGATTGGTTGATTTCTAAAAAATCTTCTCTGAAACCACTCGGCCAAATGAACCGAAACTTGGTAGGTATCATCTATGGGCTGTCCTCTATAAAGATTGCTCGTTTCGTCCCGATCCATTAACAAACATGGCCGCCACAGGCGATTCTTGTTTCTGATTGGCTGATTTTTTAAATTCTCTGAAACCATTTGGCCAAATTAATCGAAACTTGGTAGGAAGCATCTATGGCAGGTCCTCTGTAGAGATTGCTAATTTCGTTCCGATACATTGACAAACATGGTCGCCACCCGCAATTCTTGTTTCTGATTGGTCTATTTCTAAAAATCTTCTCCTCTGAAAGCTCTTTGCTAAATGAACTGAAACTTGATAGGAAGCATCTATGGAAAGTCCTCTATAAAGATTGCTCATTTCGTCCCGATCCATTGACAAACATGGCCACCACAGGCAATTCTTGTTTCTTGTTCAATTTTTAAAAATCTTCTCTGAAACTGCTTAGCCAAATGAACCGAAATTTGGTGTGAAGCACCTATGGAAGGTTCTGTGTTAAGTTTCCTCAAAGCAGAATGAAAGGTGAGCGACACAGGGTCAGCCCACTGAGCCTCTAGTTCACATAAGAATACGTGTTGAAAAAATCTAGCAGTGGTGATCATCTTGAATTCAAAGGAACATTCCAGTCAAATTTACTTTCAAATGGGTCAATATGATCTTTTGTAGATACTTTGTCCTGTGGTGATGGCCATCTTCTGATGAAAAAAATACAAGAAGTGCATAAATGCACGACGTATCCCCCCGCACTTGCATAATATTTAATTTTATATATTTATAGAAAGCAGTCTTAATGTATAACGTACTTTATTGAAGGATGGAGTATATTGCAGCATGATCTGAATAATATACAGGAAGTACTCCACTTTGAACACTACATGTAAACCTCTGACAAGACACAATTCTCAAAATTGGTGATTTTTCAACCAAAAACTAAGATTTTCCCCCAAAACCCTGGCTTAAAATATTTCCATGTAAGAACCCATCCACGATAATGATAATTACAAGCCACATGCAAAAAATTATTCAAATCTATCCATGTTTACTATAGTTATCGTGTAAACGAGACAATTCTCAAAATTGGTGATTTTTCAACCAAAAACTAAGATTTTCCCCAAAACCCTTGCTTCAAATATTTCCATGTAAGAAGCCATCCAAGATAATGATAATTACAAGCCACATGCATGAAATTATTCAAATCCATGTTTACTCAAGTTATCACGTAAACAAGAAAGTGTGACAGACGGACGGCCGCTATTACTATATCCATCACCGCTATCGAGGGGGGATAAAAAACAACCTACAAGGAACATTCTTGCCATATAAATATAAAAAGTCCATCGCACATGGTTTCCAAGATGAAGGGGTTTTTTTTAATAATTTTCAGCCAATCGGAAACCATTATTGGCTAAGCACCCTTCATCCCTATGAAACAAAAATCACAAATAATTTTACATATCTTCAAGTTTGGTTCCATTTGCCCGAGAGAGGTGAACTTGACATAACCTAATGAACCGATCGATGGTGAAATGGTGAGCTTGTTCACCTCAGGTGTGGTAGATTGTGGGTTTTTTCCCTGGTTTATAGGTCAAACCAAAGACTATAAAATTGTTATTTTCTGCTTCAGATAAGCATGCAACTTTAAAGAGTTGGAGACTTGTTGATATAGAATCTAGATAATGTGTCAGTGGAGCGACATGTCCATCTATTGGTTGTGGTTCAGTGAGCAAACACTATAGAAATAAAACTAAGCATGTTGGTCTAGTACAAAGGAGACATCAATTATCAACTTGTCCAAATGAACGTGTTCTCGTCATGATATAGCTGAGTACTCACTTGGGAGTTAACTCACTACAATCTAATATGATAAAGTCAGTTAGGGGTGTACTATGGATTTGTACTTTTCTCCCATGTACATCCGTGTCCATCAATAAATTTGACTGCCATGATATAGCTGAAATGTTAAAACAACTAAATCCATCCTATATCTGTGTTCAGAGAAATGACAATCAAAATCAATGTGGTGAATGTGTAATAGCAGAAAGGATTTACAGAGAAATGATAAACAAAATCATGGTGGTGAAAGTGTTTTAATTGCAGAGAAGATTTATTGGTAAACAGAAACATCAACCTTTTTGTTCATTACAATAAAATTGAGAATATTTAAGATTCAATGCATTATTTAACATTAATCAACTTTATGAAAATTAATTAAATGTGGCTAAAACTAACATTATTTTTCATAGAACTGTTTCTTTGCTCAAACAAACAATCTTCCCTTGACATTAAAAAAGTTGGGGTTTTTTTTCAAACGAATTTCTTAAATCATCATAAAAGTTAATATACACAATATTATGCAAAAAGTATTTTTTTTTTTTCTCAAGAGTTGAAAATGAAGACAATTAGAAGTTCATACCAGCATACAGATCCAATTAATTGCAAAACTTGCCTCTTTGAAGCTTTTAGTTTAGACAATGCAGATAAAGGCTTCGAAAAAATTCAGAAACATTCCGGAAAAAGAGAAGTCTCTTTTCATATTATGCATATGAACTGGTATATAAACAGAAACCCACACAAGATAAGATTACAAGAATTTTTTTATACAATTCTCTTGAACATTTGAAGAACACAAAATGATCTAACTTGCAAAAAAAATTAAATAACATTATTTTAATAACAAAAATAAAACTTTTTTTTCATTTTATTTGACTACAAGTCGAGATATTTTTACCTCAAAAATATTTTTTCAATACTATTAAGATGTGGAGAATATACCACAGACTTGTAGTAAAAAAATATACTTCGTAAATTTTTCCCACATTTACAGGCAAAAAGAAAAGCAGAAATGGACTTCTTCAAACAAATAACCACATGAATCTACACTGCTGATGGTCTCTTGACACATCTTGGGAATTTTAAAAAAGAGGGCAAAAACTTTGTATTATTTGTATATTAAAAATAAATTGGCACCAAGCATATATTATATAACCAAATGAAATAAAATTGTCCATGTCAGGAATTATTCAAATTGAAAATCTTGGCATTTCACTTGGGAAAATTGACCAAATAAAACCCAGAAAGTGTTTAAACTGTAAGACAAGATGTTGCTAACTTCTTGGTCAAGGTAGAGGTCTATAAGGATGTAAATTTATAATAAACACTAATGTTATAACTAACAAAGTATTCATATAAAAACACAACTTGTATGAAGACTTTGAGAATTGCAGTGGATTTAGAAGATCACCATGTACAATTAAAACAGATTCAAATAATGCTGAATGCTGATGTTATGAAGAAAAAGTCACTATTTAAAGACTTTAACATAGACAAATATGAAGACAAGATTTGTTGTTGGTAGCTTAACAGCAAATATTTCATGAATATTTATGATAAAGAATCAAGTTACCAACCAATCAATAAAGAGTACAGGTGAAGTCCATTTTTTCCCCATAACACACATATTAAGTAAAATAAGCTTAGCATTTAAATATTATCTGCTTACATCATAAAACAAACAAGTTATATATTTATATTTACATTGCCTACTGGCTATATGCCATTTCTTTTTGCCTAATCAAGTGCCAATACATTAAACAAATTATGTGATGCAGACAGACTGTAGAAAAAAAAGACATTACATATATAATGTACATCAATGTACTATAGTAAGGCACAAGAAAACATCCTGTTAAAACAGATTTATCAACATCTTTAATACAGTATTAGGGAGAGGACAGTCTATAAGTTGTGATAACTTTTTGTCCAATCCCATTTCCGTTTTATTTGCAATAAAATAATATTAAATCTTAAACAGTAATACTATGGTTATAATATTTCCCTCCTTATACAATGTATCTAACCTTGTTATAAGACTGATAAGAGATCAAGAGAAATGGAAGTCAAATAATTCTCTTGAGAATAAACAAGTATGATACCTTCATAAAATATATCAATTACTGATGATAAATTACATTTAAAAGAATTAAACAAAGTAAAATAAGTAAAACTGACTAGAAGTTCCAAATGTGAAAAATATCAACAGTAAAAATCTACACGTGTATAATTATTTTTTTTTTCCCCCTAAAGTTGTGTCATAATAAAATTAATATGCTGGAGCTTCAACAAAATTCCTGTCGCAAAGATATATGGGAGAGAAAAAAAATCTGCATTTATCTATTTTGCTCTTCTTAGTTAGAAATGTTTTAAAAGCATGTCACTGCGTAGAATAAGTAGACTTTTTGATATCAACTTATAGCCCTCGTACAACTATGACTCCCTTGTATAACTATGGCTACATTAATAATCATATAATCTTATGACTCCCTTGTATAACTATGGCTACATTAATAATCATATAATCTTATGAACCATCAGTCTTTTAAAACTATTTACACTTTATTGACAAGGTCAAACAAATTTAATTTTATAGATGACAGTAAGATAAAGACCCAAATCCTCCCTCTGTTAAAAAAAATATTCCTTTAATATGAGGCCAAATGTAATGGAATATACTTATTTATCACTTGGACTTCCATCTTTCCAAGGGAGTCTTGGTGGTCAATTGGTTAAGGTCCTTGGCTTCAGACCACAAGCAGAACACCATGTGTCATAGCCTGATGCCCACCTCAAGTGTTGAGGTTTCCAGACTCCCCATGGTGGGAAGTTTCACTTTACAGTTTATTATAACTGTCTAGATGTTCCTCCCCCATTAGATCAAATACTCAGGATATAGCTGATAGACACCAATAACCCCCTACCCCCAACTATCATACATTTTAATTTCTTGGTGAAGTAAATTATAAATAAAAAGGCAATTTAAACATGTTTTTTTAACAACAAAATTAGAGGAATTGCAAAAGAAATATATTTAGATTGTTGGGAGCTTATCCACTATAGCTTCATATTCACTATAAATCTCAACACAAATATATCCA
This sequence comes from Gigantidas platifrons, assembly GCA_002080005.1. Taxonomy (NCBI): domain Eukaryota; kingdom Metazoa; phylum Mollusca; class Bivalvia; order Mytilida; family Modiolidae; genus Gigantidas; species Gigantidas platifrons. Next base: position 81,880 of record MJUT01024541.1, read on the forward strand.
AAAATAAGATATTCATACTGTCACCCCCCCCCTCTCAAAATCTACAACTTCATCATGGAATCATCATATATATGTATTTATTTTCACTTTAAGCAATTTTTGTTGTGGGAAGAAAGCCTCGGGTATGGCAAACTGATCAATAAAATCCCCAACCATGAGTAGGTGTCTAAAAACATTATCACTTGAGGTGGCAATCTGAGTCCATCTAATCGTGCAAATACATATCTGAGTCCATCTAATCGTGCAAATACATACTAATATGTGGTACATTGATGAAAAATATAGAGAAAAACTTTTAATCAAATTTTAATGTACAGGTGAATCTCGTTATCTCAAAGTTCACAGGACCGTTGCAAAATTTCAAGTTATCCGAAATTCGACTTAAGGGGAGTAAGGAATTAAGTTTAATAGGCAATTCTGTCAGGTAATTTTGACAAAAGTGGATGCAAACTATTGTTGTTAGTCATTACAATATTTTGATCATCATTTGTACGTATTGTGTACGTATTTCTAACACCTGCGCAAGTATTGATTTTTTTTTAAATAAATAAAAACATTCTCTGACGAGGTGTTATTATCTGAATTTTACCAATTATAGATTCAATAATTGTCAGGAAACTTCGAGAGAGAAAAAGAAACATGCATTTGATTACATCATGTACATGTACACATAATACGGCAATACACAATCGTGTATTTAAAAATTACGAATCTGTCAACAAAACGATCTAATACATAGAAATCTATAACTACCACGTAAATTAAAAATGATAATTAAGTTATCAAAATAAATATCCCCTGATGTAGTAAACACAGGAGGCCATGCTGTTGACACCTTGACAGGTTTGTTAATTAATTTAATTTATAATTTTGACATAATGAACTTAATTTGAATGGATTTGAATATTTGGGACTGAAAAGCTACTTCGAGATACCCGAAATTCCGATACATCGAAATTTGAGATAAGAGGCGTAAATTAAGTTGAAAAGCACTAAGTTTATAAATGATATAAGGTACACTAACTTAATATAGGTACTCTAGTTCACCTTTGATAAGACAACTTCTTTTACAATGAAATAGTGGCCTTATAGGAGCAGTGGCTTCTACTGAGAGGAACAATTCAGTTAACAATAATCTCAGTACATCTGAAATCTTGCCTGATACAAGGTTTGACCTAATAAAAGAAGTGGTATCTCTTTAGGAAGGATAATTTGGTAATATTTCATTATCTCAGATAATCTGAAATCTGGCTTGATACAAGGCTTGGCCTTTGTTTTGGAGTGGTCTTATATGAAGGATATTACTGTACCCATAATGTTTTATAGCCAAACCTTTTCCCTATATGTGTTTTCTAAACATGTGAACTTTAGTAACAAGATTCATTCTATATAATGTAACTGAATTAAGTATAATACAATATTTTTTGTCTTCATAATAATTCAACTATAGTATATTCTTCATGACTATTATACACAAAAAATCTCAGAAAACATTACATATTTCTATTTCAATCAATTAACTAAAAAACAATCGAAGATGTGTGAAATGTATATCAATACCTACTGTACGATATATAAACAATAATGATATATTACATCTCTTGTCTATTAACAAAACAAAGCACCAGATTTTACAACGTCAGGAAAAAACATTTGTCTGTTGCATCTTTTCAAAAATAATAACAGTACACTTATCTATGTTCACAATCAATTAACTTCTGCATAAACAATGAGTTAAAAACCAGAGGCTCCCTGCAGGCTGTAATCACCAACCTTGACAACTTATCTTTGTTCAATTGGAGCAATTTTCTATAATGAGATATTGTTTTACTTTGAAATAGCTAAGGGCTATTCCAGAAATAAATGTATAGGGTGGTCGGACGGCAGTGCAATTATTTGATGCCCGGTGGGGGTCAAGTCAGTTTGAAAATTATCCATGGTGGGTCATGAATTAATTTAGATTTTATGCATTGTGGGTTTCTCGTATCCTGAAAATTTATAAGAACGTAAAATCAACGTGTCAATGGAATAAAACCTCGTGTAAATGAAAAGAAATCGTGATTTTTGCGTCTTTTAATCGTGACCATGGCGGTTTTCTACTAACCGGAAGTGTAGTTCTTCTAGAGTTATTTCCTGTTTCGTGCAATTAAATCACTTCCGGTAGCATGGCCAGAATGGAAAACAACATCAGCGGATGGACTACAGACGATGTAGTCACTTGGCTGGCTGATACTGGCCAAGGAACTTTTATGTAGGGGGCACTTATAGGGGCATGGGTACTTATTAGGTCGAATACAGTATTTGAAAAGCAAAACATTTTCAACCAAACTGTTTTTCACATTTTTTGTTATCAATTCAATTTGATGCATGTTGGGTATAGTAATAATTTATATTTTGTGTAGGGTGGGGTTATGATTTTGAAAATTTGATGCATGGTGGGTAAAAAATAAAAGTGACTTNCCCCCAAACAAACATTTATTTCTGGAATAGCCCTAAGTTATTCAAAATAAAGTAAGTTAAAGCCATTACAAACATATGTCTACCACCATAATCATGGTACCCATGGAAACGAATTATCTGAGTTCTTAGTTGCATAATCAGCAAAAATGGATGAAAATATAAATTTCAGAGATAATTCCTGAACATTTGTAAAATAACACATGATGTAGTAACAATTCAAATTTCAGCTCATTCCAGCACCAAAGGTAGAAATTGCATTGACCTTCTAAAGAAATTCTATTATTAGTAATGAGAGCCATCTTTGATGGAGGGTGGAGTTGTAAGATACATTTCTGAAGGGTACCACTCCAGGACCATCACAGCCAAGTCTGGTTTAATTTGGTTCCTCAGTTTCAGAGGGGATGATCAAAGTGTAACAAGCTTACAACAATGGATGCCACCCGATGTTCTAAATATGTAACAGAATATAATTTTACACTGAAACATAATATAAAATACTGAAATTATACCGATTTCCTGTTGGTTTTTGGTTTTTTTTGTTCATTAATAGCTATTTTTTGTTATCAATATCATTGTTTGTTAAAATGAGTGAATTAAAGGGGTTTTTTTTTCAGCTGAGTCCCTCACATATCAATGGTTAATCAATATTATTCTATCTATAAAATATTCTGTAACTAATGAATATTTCCAGTTGAATTTTAACTAAACATGTGTATTTCTTATGGCTATCAATTTGCTAAAAAATTTCAAATTTACTTTTGAATGTGAAAAGATTTCTAAAATACACTGGCAGACTTTTTGAAATTCGTCAGAACGAGCGGGCAGAAAATCACAAGAACCGGCAATACTGCCAAGTATGCCGGTCCGGGTGTCCGACAATATGTTTTGCTTGTGTATTTTGTTTTGCACCGGAAATCGGAAATGCAACTGGTATGCCGGAATGATCACGGTCAACTCGGAATTAGATTCTGCTTCAAATGACATTTACTTCTTAAACATGCAACTGTTTCCATGGAAATTCTATTAATCATTGTATTTTTATAGCTTAAACTGGCTGTGATGCATCAACGCGACCATTTCGTGTGTTAAAATTTGAAAACATGGCGGGTCGGGTTTTTATTGTTCCCATCACCGATTCCGTTTAAATTTTAGAATTTTGTATATTCTGGTCCTCCACAATTTCAGTAGGTCCTGCAGAAAATTATTGGGGGCAGGATCTATGTCCTGCATATTGAATTTTTTTTCTCAAAAAGTCTGCTCTGGAAGTATTTTACAATAAACAATCATAAAATCTTAAACCTTTGACAAAAATCAATGATTATCCATCAAGATTAGAATATTTACTCTGACAAATCAAATTGTAAGTGTTTTTTTTTTTAAATAACTTCTTCTAAAGTTCGATCTGTTTGAAATTAAGTAAAGAAATGTGAACTTGAAAATATAAATTTCTAGTTCTCATGCAACCATCCAATAATGAAACATAACAATTATCATTATTTCAAAACAAGAAATAATGAAAAACATGTTAGGACAATGATTCTTGAACATTGTACCCGCAATGCAATAAACAGGAAGTTTTACATGATTGGACAATGATTCTTGAACACTGTATCCACATTGCAATAAACAGGATGTTGTACATGATCGGACAATGATTCTTGAACATTGTACCCACAATAAAGTAGACAGAATGTAACCATACAATATATGTCATTTCATTTATTATGCTCAGATCTTCCAAGTCTGACATGTTTATACCATTTTAATATCGGTTTTAATTCATTCTGTATCAAGTTTCTTTCTACTATGGCTTTCTGTCAGTTTATCAAATGACTACTTGGTATCAATATGATTAATTCACATGTCAAATGTTTACTGAGTCTTGCCCATGTTTACTGTGGTTGGGCCATGTTTACTGAGGCCGGCCAATTACTTTCACTTCTGTCAAAAATCCCTGAAATTGTACATAATATTCCATTAGGTTGTAACTAATATGATAATAGGTGTTACCTAACTTGGGACGAAGTCCAATATTTTATTTATACAATATGTCATTTTTAGTACTTTGGTACTCGTGGCTCCTTCGTTTAATGTGCTAGAACACACTGCGATTTTGAGTCATTTTTTTACTGCGCATCCAAATTTCTGCAGAGACCACCTGTATTGGTTTCCGGTGATTCATTTCCGGTGCATGGAATTTTAGACATTAGTGATATGGAAAAAAATATTGCTATTTCTATCATAGTTGGGACAATCAAGATTTATATCAGAAAATTATACGATGTTCTCACTGAGTGATGCCGTCATTGTCAACAAACTGACTATCATACTGAAAATTATTGGTCAGTCTGATATGTCAAAAACAATACGATTTCACCCATAAAAACAATAATGTCAGTTTTGAAGTTCTCGACATACATTATCACAAGTATCAAACCAGAATAATACAACTGTCACAGTGATGATGAATTGTGGAGACAAAAAAAATATATATATAATAATAATTATAATAATCATGAAAATATTTTCGTTAACACAAAATCAATGCTTTTAGTTTTGATACAGATTTATGAAATTATCAAATACAACCCAAAAAGTAATTTTGACTGTTGTACATTGAATTAAACATATTTTATTTGCTCAAATATTAGCAATTGGGGTTGTGCACAAGTTATGACAACCTGTTGTACATTAATTTATATTCCTTTTCTACTTATCATGATATCATTAGTGGTCACAAAATCACATGTATCAGATTCACTATGAAGTATATAATGGCAAGATCAAGAAAATAATTTGCAGAAAAATGTGGAACCTAGGTTGTAATATAACTACTGTTTCAAATTTCAGCTTACTGGTAAAATGTAGAAATTTTGATAATTTTCAGAAATTTTGATTTTCATTTACATCCATCTTGGATGGAGGATATATTTTCAACAATATTTCAGTTATATGGTGGCAATCAGTTTTATTGGTGGAGGAAACTGGAGTATCCGGAAACACCCCCAACCTATCGCAAATTACTGTCAAACTTTTATCACATAAAGTTGTATCAAGTACACCTCGCAATATGTGGGATTCAAACTCACAAATTGAGTGGTGATAGGCACTGATTGCACAGGCATTTGTAAATCGAACTACCATATGATCACGACAGCCCCTGACCATAATTTAACAATCAAAAACATTCTATTATAAAAACTAGCAAACACACTTTGAGAAATGTAAATGTGATACCATTATCAAACCAGTTTTAACCACATACAATATAAATTTATAGATGGTGTGTTATACATTAAATAGAAATCATGTGTAAATAGATTTTATAGAGTAAGCACACCTAACAAAAGTTAGGAGAAGACTCCATAAGTTGGTAAAACTTATGTCTGATCCTCTTTCTATCATTGATCAAATAAAATAATTATAAACAAAAACAAAAGTTAATTATGAAAAATGAAAGAATGTGTCCATAGGGCACTGATGCCCCTACTTCCAGCTAAAGTAAACAGGCGATATAACTCTACATAGGACACTGATGCCCCGCCCCTACTTCCAGCTAAAGTAAAGAGGGGCATAACTCTACATAGGACACTGATGCCCCTACTTCCAGCTAAAGTAAACAGGGGCATAACTCTACATAGGACACTGATGCCCCTACTTCCAGCTAAAGTAAATAGGGGCATAACTCTACATAGTACACTGATGCCCCTACTTCCAGCGAAAGTAAACAGGGGCATAACTCTAAATAGGAAACTGATGCCCCTACTTCCAGCTAAAGTAAACAGGGGAATAACTCTACATAGGACACTGATGCCCCTGCTTCCAGCTAAAGTAAACAGGGACATAACTCTACATAGGACACTGATGCCCCTGCTTCCAGCTAAAGTAAACAGGGGCATAACTCTACATAGGACACTGATGCCCCTACTTCCAGTTAAAGTAAACACGGGCATAACTCTACATAGTACACTGATGCCCCTACTTCCAGCGAAAGTAAACAGGGGCATAACTCTACATAGGACACTGATGCCCCTACTTCCAGCTAAAGTAAACAGGGGAATAACTCTACATAGGACACTGATGCCCCTGCTTCCAGCTAAAGTAAACAGGGACATAACTCTACATAGGACACTGATGCCCCTGCTTCCAGCTAAAGAAAACAGGGGCATAACTCTACATAGGACACCGATGCCCCTACTTCTAGCTAAAGTAAACAGGGGCATAACTCTACATAGGGCACTGATGCCCCTACTTCCAGCTAAAGTAAACAGGGGCATAACTCTACATAGGACACTGATGCCCCTACTTCCAGCTAGAGTAAATAGGGGCATAACTCTACATAGGACACTGATGCCCCTGCTTCCAGCTAAAGTATATAGGGGACATAACTCTACATAGGACACTGATGCCCCTATTTCCAGCTAAAGTAAACAGGGGCATAACTCTACATAGGACACTGATGCCCCTACTTCCAGCGAAAGTAAACAGGGGCATAACTCTACATAGGACACTGATGCCCTTACTTCCAGCTAAAATAAACAGGGGAATAACTCTACATAGGACACTGATGCCCCTGCTTCCAGCTAAAGTAAACAGGGGCATAACTCTACATAGTACACTGATGTCCCTACTTCCAGCTAAAGTAAACAGGGGCATAACTCTACATAGGACACTGATGCCCCTACTTCCAGCTAAAGTAAACAGGGGCATAACTCTACATAGGCCACTGATGCCCCTACTTCCAGCTAAAGTAAACAGGGGCATAACTCTACATAGGACACTGATGCCCCTACTTCCAGCTAAAGTAAACAGGGGACGTAACTCTACTTAGGACACTGATGCCCCTACTTCCAGCTAAAGTAAACAGGGGACATAACTCTACATAGGACACTGATGCCCCTACTTCCAGCTAAAGTAAACAGGGGCATAACTCTACATAGGACACTGATGCCCCTACTTCCAGCTAAAGTAAACAGGGACATAACTCTACATAGGACACTGATGCCCCTGCTTCCAGTTAAAGTAAACAGGGGCATAACTCTACATAGGACACTGATACCCCTACTTCCAGCTAAAGTAAACAGGGGCATAACTCTACATAGTACACTGATGCCCCTACTTCCAGCAAAAGTAAACAGGGGCATAACTCTACATAGGACACTGATTCCCCTACTTCCAGCTAAAGTAAACAGGGGAATAACTCTACATAGGGCACTGCTGCCCCTACTTCCAGCTAAAGTAAACAGGGGCATAACTCTACATAGGACACTGATGTCCTGCTTCCAGCTAAAGTATACAGGGGACATAACTCTACATAGGACACTGATGGCCATACTTCCAGCTAAAGTAAACAGGGGCATAACTCTACATAGTACACTGATGCCCCTACTTCAAGCTAAAGTAAACAGGGGCATAACTCTACATAGGACACTGATGCCCCGCCCCTACTTCCAGCTAAAGTAAACAGGGGCATAACTCTACATAGGACACCGATGCCCCTACTTCCAGCTAAAGTAAACAGGGGCATAACTCTACATAGGACACTGATGCCCCTACTTCCAGCTAAAGTAAACAGGGGCATAACTCTATAACTGAAAAAGTGGTAAGGTTCAAATCTAACATGGTCTGCCTGTTATGATCCTTGACATTATGCATAAATTTCAAATGATTTGCTGAAGGGTTAATGAGCGGCAACCAACAGCAGGACATATGTACAGACATACAGGCATAAAATAGATCTTTATGACATAAAGTGGTGATTAAATCTTGTAAAAGTGTATATAAACAAAAGAATCAGAAGACAATCTGGTAACTTACTGTGTCATCAACATTGGTACCAGTAACCTGTACATTCAGTAATGAATGTTCCATACCTTGGTTCACCTGTTGTGTTCCACCTGTAAGGACAAAGTCTTTGATGTAGCAATACTTAATGTCTCAAATACTAATGATTTTTGTCCTCTTAATTTTACAGCTGATTTTATAATTTGCTATCAGAATAATTATTCATGTTATTAACCTATAGCTATCATTGGTAATTTTGGGCTAACAACAATTTACAGCATTTTTAGGCAATTTGTATTGACCATAAAAAATGTAAAGTAAAAAAAAACCAGATGCTCTATTTTACAACTTAATTTTCCAGGTTTAATGAAGGTTTAATGAAGGTCTTTTATTCTAAGTTGAAGGGTTTGGGATTCAAAGAAGTTCTGTTTGAAACTTGTAATTGTTTTGACATGAAAGCCAGTTTTCAGTTAGTGCTCAGCTAATAACATCAAAATATTTGCTAACCTGCAAAATATTATTTATTTGTAAGAAAAGATATGGATGTAAATGAACATGAGAGACTATTCAACATTACAATCAAGACAAAAATTCAAGTAAAGTAACAGCACTTTTACTGCTGTTCTGCATTTCACAGTCACAGTAGAGACTTCAACAATGAGGAAATTTCATACCCTAAAATGAGTGTGAAACTACCCTTAAACTGTCAGAGTTGAGCGGTACTCTTTATTCCTGCCGATAAATATACAATATTGGTGTATTGACAAGCGAGTCTTTCCATCCGTTTCGTGCAGTGCCACATAAATTCTATAGCTACCGTCAATACAGCAATATTGTATTTATCCTGCAATAAAATTTACACTAAAACAGGTTATTTAATTTAATAATAAAAAAAATATAATAGAAACCCCAATTGGCACCTCAATAATAGTTCCGGTAAGGGGCATGGCTTAATAGCTTTATTAGGCTAATATGAAATGTGCTATTATGACAGGGGTGTGGCTTAATAGCATTATTAGGCTAATATGAAATGTG
>MJUT01024541.1:99326-133933 GCA_002080005.1 Gigantidas platifrons
CCACCCCCCTCCCCCAACATTACATACTCCAAATAAACACAAACTTTCAGTCTGAAAATAAACTATCACACAATTTCTGAAGTCTATTACACTGGTACACAAACAAGGATATTTATTTGGGTAGGTAGGTAGGGAAAATATTTTATTTTTTTCACTGAATATTACTTTTGTTGAACATTACCAAAAGAGACTCACTGTTGTTACTAATTCAATGTTTGTCTGTTTCTTTGCTATGGGTTGACGGTTTCCTTGTGCTGTTTGTGGTAGTTTTTCCCTCAGAATTTCAACTGCCAAGACTTTTACCAGACTTGACTGTATATATGAGTAACACAGTGAGTGTCTTATAAGGGGCAGGAACTGCTTACCCTTCGTGAGCACATTTCACCTCCGTTTTTTTGGTGGGGGTCCATGTTGCTCATTTTTTTTATTTTTTGTGTTGTCCTATTATGTGTCTTTACGTTCTGAGTTCCATGCTGTGATGTCCATTACGATTTCCACATAAAAAACGATGTTCAGTTCGTCTTTGTCTCCAGTTGTTTGTAGGAGGGCTCATGTCTTATTTACGTTATTTGTGTTTGTTTGTGTATAGTGGTGTCTTCTTCTTGTGTGCCGTTTGATGCCAGTTCCATTTTTGATTGGCACTTCGGTATTCTGTAACTCTTCCATGCAGAACAGTTGCTTGAGTTAACGTTGTTGTTTGGGTCATTTTAAGAATGGGCTGAAGCTTCCCTAATGAAGTCAAATTTCACAAATTTCAGTCATTAAAATCAGATTGCAACAATGGAATACAACTACTGTAGTTCCAAGTCAATTTTTTGGTATTAACTTTCACACATGTCTGCATGTAAATAGTTGAACAAATAGATCGTAATTTTAACCCGGTAATTAAACCCGGTGTCGAGTATAAAATACCTATCAGACTTGGATGCTGATCCATAAAAATCTTATCTAATCTAAGATTTTATGTCACAGAAATGAGAAAAAAATAAATCAAAAGTTTGTTTGGTTAAAAGTAGCTTCGGCCAACATTTCCCATATCACTGTGCCTCACATTTCCGATGCCGCCATTATTATTTGTTATTGATCGAAATTAAAGTTTCTTTAAACCGGAATGGATTACTTTTCAAGAAAATCACTTTCAAAATATTTAATGGATACGAAAGATTTCAATAAACACAATATCAACATTTTCATACATAAATGACACGTAAAAATTAGTATTTATGTCGGACGGATGAAGTAAATGTGGCCTTCTTGTCCCCCACGTTTCTTATTAATTATGACATCTCTTGAGCGTTTGAAGAATATGAGTATTTAAATCTCGTATTTCAAGCATTTTCGTGATAAAGTAATTTACTTACGGATATGTCAAAGCCCCAAACTTTCGGAACTTTTAAGAATAAAAAAAATATTTTTTTTGCAAAGGCAATAAAATCTTTTCAGTCGAGCACTTTTAATCGGGTCGGTCGGTGAACGGCAAACAAAAATATTTTTAATTTAGGCCTGAGTTGTAATGCTTTTGTGCCTTGTACCCATTTTTAGCTAATTATTCTACAATATTACAACTTAATTGGTACAATCATACATTGAGAATACCTTGGTAGTTGACTATCGATGATTTTTTAAAGTCTAGAAACTAACGGGTAAATACAAGTAAACAGAGACGACGAGATAAAGTTTGAGTAACCGCTGACTGTGTGACAGAGATGACCGTTTATTTGAGTTAAGATAACACATAAATGCAATCAGGAGGGTTTTACATTAGAAGTGTATAGCAGGTGCCTGTTAGGCATGTTTGACAGTATCATATATACATATATCATGGATTTTTCATTATACTTGCCTGCACTGATGGATATATTCAAGTTGACAGCTGTAGCTGACCTTTTCTCTGGGTCCCTCTCATATAACTGTACCCAGAGTGGTCTCCCTTTGTACATATTTTGGTGTGTATTCTGTATAGCATAATCTGCAGTCTCCTCATCCTCAAAGAAAACAACTGCCCCAGTACTTGTGGAACAAGTTAAAAGTAGAATTAAGAATAAGTAACATACTGATTTAATATTTGCAAGCTTACAAGTATTTTGTAATGACATCTGCCTTAACAGTAGTCCCCTTCTAATAAGGACATCACTTTTGCAATAAAAAAATGGCCTTACAAGTTCTAGAGTAGTCTTCTCTGAGGGGGTCAATTCAGTAGTATTCTGTTATCTCAGTTCCTCTGAAATCTGGCCTTATATAAGGGGAGGCATTTGATGGGAGTAGCCTTATATAAGGGGTGGCATTTGATGGGAGTACCCTTACATAAAGGGTGGCATTTGATGGGAGTAGCCTTATATAAGGGGTGGCATTTGATGGGAGTAGCCTTATACAAGGGGTGGCATTTGATGGGAGTAGCCTTATATAAGGGGTGGCATTTGATGGGGGTAGCCTTATATAAGGGGTGGCATTTGATGAGAGTAGCCTTATATAAGGGGTGGCATTTGATGAGAGTAGCCTTATATAAGGGGTGGCATTTGATGGGAGTAGCCTTATATAAGGGGTGGCATTTGACGGGTGTAGCCTTATATAAGGGATGGCATTTGATGGGAGTAACCTTATATAAGGGGTGGCATTTGATGGGAGTAGCCTTATATAAGGGGTGGCATTTGATGGGAGTAGCCTTATATTAGGGGTGGCATTTGATGGGAGTAGCCTTATATAAGGGGTGGCATTTGATGGGAGTAGCCTTATATAAGGGGTGGCATTTGATGGGGGAAGCCTTATATAAAGGGTGGTATTTGATGGGAGTAGCCTTGTATAAAGGGGTGGCATTTGATGGGAGTAGCCTTATATAAGGGGTGGCATTTGATGGGAGTAACCTTATATAAGGGGTGGCATTTGATGGGAGTAGCCTTATATAAGGGGTGGTATTTGATGGGAGTAGCCTTATATTAGGGGTGGCATTTGATGGGGGTAGCCTTATATAAGGGGTGGCATTTGATGAGAGTAGCTTTATATAAGGGGTGGCATTTGATGGGGGCAGCCTTATATAAGGGGTGGCATTTGATGAGAGTAGCCTTATATAAGGGGTGGCATTTGATGGGAGTAGCCTTATTAGAGGGGTGGCATTTGATGGGAGTAGCCTTATATAAGGGGTGGCATTTGATGGGAATAGCCTTATATAAGGGGTGGCATTTGATGGGAGTAGCCTTATATAAGGGGTGGTATTTGATGGGAGTAGCCTTATATAAGGGGTGGTATTTGATGGGAGTAGCCTTATTAGAGGGAGACTACTGTACCAAATTACCCTTATTCAATCATAAAATTGTGTATTAATATACTAGAGGCTCAGCTGACTGAGCCTGTATCGCTCACCTGACAATAGAATGATACTGAAGCAAATTTCAAAGGGAGATAATCATTACCTTAACTGTTTTCTATATATATATGCATAAAAGATAATGTCTTTGGGCCAGGTGAGCTAAAAAATTATGAAAAAAGGGCAATAACTCCTAGGCAGGCAATAAGATTTACTTCAAAATTGCAGGGCATGTAGATCTTGACAAGCTGAACATGTTTTCAGTTTACACTTAACATCTATCTCTTATAGTTTTTGAAATATAAGACGAAAAGTATTAAAAATTTTAAAATTTGATGAAAAAAGGGCAATAACTTCAAAATGGGTAATGGGATATACTTCAAAATTGCAGGGTAGGTAGATCTTGCCATGCTGAACATTTTTGCAATTTAAACTTAACATCTATCTCTTATAGTTAATGAAATATAAGACGAAAAGTATTAAAATTTTTAAAATTTGATGAAAAAAGGGCAACAACTCCAAAATGGGTAATGGGATATACTTCAAAATTGCAGGGTATGTAGATCTTGAAATGCTGAACATGTTTGCAGTTTAAACTTAACATCTATCTCTTATAGTTTTTGAAATAAAGGACAAAAAGTATTAAAATTTTGAAAACTTGATGAAAAAAGGGGAATAACTCCAAAATGGGTAATGGCATTTACTTCAAAATTGCAGTGTAGGTAGATCTTGACATGATGCACATTTTTGCAATTTAAACCTAACATCTATCTCTTATAGTTTTTGAAATAAAGGACGAAAAATATTAAAATTTTGAAAATTTGATGAAAAAAGGGCAATAACTCCAAGATGGGTTATCAGATTTACTTCAAAATTGCAGGGTAGGTAGATCTTGCTGTGTTGATCATTTTTACCCGAGTCAGATTTTTGATATTATTAACGGTTTTTGAGTTATTACCCAAAAACCTGCAATTTTACCATATGTTATATTTTTAGTAACAGCAGCCATGTTTGTTGGCCGAATGGAAAAAAATGAAGAAATTTTATAGAGGATCTTACATAGATGCTTCCTGCCAAGTTTGGCTCCATTTGGCCAAGCAGTTTCTGAGGAGAAGATTTTTTTAACATTAGCCAATCAGAAACAAGAATTGCCCTTGGCGGCCATATTTGTTGGCGGAATGGGACGAAATGAAGAAACTTTATAGAGGACCTTATATAGATGTTTTCTGCCAAGTTTGGTTCCATTTGGCCCAGTTGTTTCAGAGGAGTAGATTAAAATATGAAAAAGTTAACGGACGGACAACAGACGCCAAGTGATGGCAATACCTCACATGACCCTTTGGGTCAGGTGAGCTAAAAACACATCAAATTTGTCAAATGATTGAAGTATTACATTCAATGACTACTTTCAACACCATGCAGGGCTCAACAAACCAGGCCAATGGGGTAACGTTTTCATTGAGGTTTTAATGAAATCAATCCTACCTCTGAACAAACGGCAAAGATTTAGTGACCATGTCAGTTTTTGAAAGTCAGTTATTTTTTCACCAATAATCGTACTTTTTCTTGCATATTCCTGCATGAAGAACTTCTATGCTACTGAAATTTTATCAATAGTGTTTGATATTCAATATTTTATTCCAGTTTTGCCGATTGTTTTTATAAGATCGTTGAGCAGCACATTTGTTTTTAGAAAGCTTTGAGACATGTGTAATGGAAACAAATACTAAAATAACCCTTAGCATTTTTGGAAGTATTATAGATTTCCTGCCACTTTGCTCCAAATTATTTGAAAGAGAAGTCAGATAGCCCTGTTTTTACCATGTATGGTGAGCCTTGACAATTTATAATACTTACTTTTCCATAATGAAATATGTTTGTGCACATAACAATAAGGAATATAATTTGATCATGATATTTATTTATAGGAACTGTATATTATTATATGGTAAATAAAAATAAAAATGTGCATGTTACTTTTAACACAAAATAATTTAGTCAAATATTAATTAAAATTAATTTGTTGCTAAGTTACGTTTTCTGGAAATTGTTGCTGTTAACTACTCTGATGTCCACAGCTCCTAAAGGTCCAAACCAGTACATCAGATCTTCCTACAAAAAACACATAGAAAGAAATAGCAATATTACATAATACAGTGAAACCTGTCTAAACTCAACCTTCTTAGGACCAGCTGTTGTGTTCGGAATAGACAGGTGTTCAGTTTATACAGGTTATTTAAACAAAGATTTCCTACATTTTGACTTTATTTCATGTTCAATTGATACAGCATTACAGTTTATTCAGGGTTCAGTTTATTCAGAATTACAGTTTATTCAGGGTTCAGTTTATTCAGGATTACAGTTTATTCAGGGTTCAGTTTATACAGCATTACTGTTTATTCAGGGTTCAGTTTATACAGCATTACAGTTTATTCAGGATTACAGTTTATTCAGGGTTCAGTTTATACAGCATTACATTTTATTCAGGATTACAGTTTATTCAGGGTTCAGTTTATTCAGGGTTCAGTTTATACAGCATTACTGTTTATACAGCATTACAGTTTATTCAGGGTTCAGTTTATTCAGGATTACAGTTTATTCAGGGTTCAGTTTATTCAGGATTACAGTTTATTCAGGGTTCAGTTTATACAGCATAACAGTTTATACAGCATTACTGTTTATTCAGGGTTCAGTTTATACAGCATAACAGTTTATTCAGGGTTCAGTTTATTCAGGATTACAGTTTATTCAGGGTTCAGTTTATTCAGGGTTCAGTTTATACAGCATAACAGTTTATTCAGGATTACAGTTTATTCAGGGTTCAGTTTATTCAGGATTACAGTTTATTCAGGGTTCAGTATATTCAGGATTACAGTTTATTCAGGGTTCAGTTTATTCAGGATTACAGTTTATTCAGGGTTCAGTTTATACAGCATTACTGTTTATTCAGGGTTCAATTTATACAGCATAACAGTTTATTCAGGATTACAGTTTATTCAGGGTTCAGTTTATTCAGGGTTCAGTTTATACAGCATAACAGTTTATTCAGGATTCCAGTTTATTCCAGGTTCAGTTTATTCAGGGTTCAGTTTATACAGCATTACAGTTTATTCAGGGTTCACTTTTAGACAGGGTTCAATTTATTCAGGGTTCAGTTTAGACAGGTTTAAGTTTATTCAGGGTTCAGTTTAGACAGCATTACAGTTTATTCAGGGTTCAGTTTATACAGCATTACAGTTTATTCAGGGTTCAGTTTATACAGCATTACAGTTTATTCAGGGTTTAGTTTATACAGCATTACAGTTTATTCAGGGTTCAGTTTATTCAGGGTTCAGTTTAGACAGGGTTCAGTTTATTCAGGGTTCACTTTAGACAGGGTTCAGTTTAGACAGGTTTAAGTTTATTCAGGGTTCAGTTTAGACAGGTTTAAGTTTATTCAGGGTTCAGTTTAGACAGGTCTCACTGTTTACACTTTCTCTGTATAATGGAGTTTCACAGTTAGAAAGATATCATAAAAGATGGGAAAAAATTAAAGTGAAGGCACTCTTGTTTGATTGATGATGTAATAACCTGAATCCACAAGAGCCCAAAATTATAAGGGATCCTTCTATTACAAGAGGGTTCCTGTCAAAATTCAAAATACAGTTATCATTTAGACAAAATATGTTGATAAGCAGATGGATCGACAGTGATTTGGCATTGATAGGTTGCTCTATTAATTAATTCAGCCATACTACTGCAAAAAAGGGAGTTCATTCAAAATTTACTCTGTATATAAAGGCAGATTTCAAAATACCCCTTTAATAGACCACTACACCACTACATCACAGGTACATTGCAATATTTCTATAACATAACCAATGGCCCTTGAAATCTTGACTGTGAATATGGTTTATAATAAAGTATTAATTTTTCAACTATATCATAGCTGTCAAATCATGTTGTGTATTGTACATTATGATGTCTGTGTGTCCTAAGCGAGTACAATTTAACTGACTTTCTTTGTAAAAGTTGAAGCCACAGTATAAATGTCATCTCACCAGGATATATAAGTGTGACTTAAAGCTGTCTGGGAAATGCTTGGTTTATCTTATTAATACTATTAATCAGATGTTGGTATAACGACGAGCGATCCTGAAAACGTGACAGATTCCTATCACCAATAAGTATGTTTACATGTGATTTTAGCCAGGCAAAATTGCTTCCCTTAAGACAGATTGCATGTGTGGAAAACTCATTATACTCTGCAACAAAGCTTGGGGATACACTTGTTTCAAAGTGTCGTCTATGTTGTCTGTTGTAAGGTCAGATAACAAATGAATTTGTTTTGTGGAAGGACTGGATAAAATAAATTTGATTGCACTTTCTTTTTTTCTTTTTTTTTCTGAACATACTGTATAGTTACCTCTGTCTCATAATAAGGGAAATTGCCAACCCACACTCTGGTTAAACCATCTGAATATTCATGAATAGATTGTTCTAATAATGGCATTTCCTCAACAATAGACCGTTCTAATGGCGGCATCTCATCAACAACAGCTGGTTCTAATGGTGGCATATCTGAAAAATCTGCTTGTTTCTTTGGATTCTTTTTCATGTTTTTTGCAGAAGTTTGTGCTGTCTGCTGCATACTAGCTTTTGGCGAAGTTTTCTGTGGAGACTTACTTGCAGTATGTTGATAGGTTGATGGAGAAATTGCACTTTGATTTTTTACACAGTCCTCAGTTTGTATAGATAGACTACCAAATCTCTTATTTATATCATGGTTTGATATATTTGGATCAATTCTGTTTTCTATATCCCATGAATCATCATTATTCAGGGATTTCATTCCTCCATTTTGAACTGAATCCTTTTTTCCACCAGATTTCCATGATACACTGCCTTCTGATGGTGAAGTTTTCACTAAAAAGTGTAAAGCAACAAAAATACTTATAGTGTGTGCTACATAAATCGGTCTGATCTTTAAAAGTTTTAAAAGACCCGGGAAAAGATTAAAAGTTTAATTTTTTTGAAAGTTGGTACAATTCATTTACATGTGCTGCATTATTTATGACATGAAATATCAATGTTAAAAATAAATATGTCAATATCAAATAATATCAAAAATTTCTATCTTTTATGAAATTTTAGACATTAAATTTGTTTTTAATGTATATTCTGCTACTTATAAACAAACACTTTACATTTAGAATAAAGAAGAAAGGAAGGATTTCCTCAATATTTTGTCTTCATTCAGTGTAATTTAGCCTCCTTTAATTACCACTGATCAATAAAAACTGTCTTACAAACAGACCTGTTACAAACAATATGAATGTTGCCATGACTACATGGTCTCCTGTACAATACACAATCAAGTTGATGTTGTACAATGTATGTAACTGAATGACTAATCCAATATGGCACCTGATGACACCATGAAAAAACATCATCTCTCACCAAACAAATCTTACCATCATTCTGTTTTGGTGTTGGGGCTTCCTTGTTGGATAATCGGCAATTTATCTTTCTCCCGTTCCAATCCATCTGATTAAATTGGTGTATGCAATCATTGGCAACAGTTTCTGAACTCACCACAACAAATGCAAAACTACAACATGGGAATATAAATAAATTAATTATAGAAATATTAACAGAAAGTTTTCAATATATCAATCCATATAAAAAACCAGAGGCTGCTAGGAGTTTGTATCACTCACCTGGTTTACAAATAATTATTTGGGGTTTTTTTCATGGACGTTTTGTTTTAAATAACTGAACACAATGTGCTTTTAATAATTGATATCTCCTTTCCACAGATATATGACAACCCTGATTTTCATCAAGTTGATGATAGTTGTATTCCTTTTGTAGTTTTGGTCTTCTATCCCAAATCTGAATATTAAATAATTGTTAAAAACACATTTTATCATGGTTTGTTTAATATTTCAATCCAATTGTAGCCTGATTACCAATATGCTTAAACACCTTGGCATATGTATTCTTCACGAGATAAAATTAAGGGAAGGTAATTCTAAATGATTTTAATGTACATAATATATGTTACCAACTATGGTTCATGCAAGGTTTTCCGTATTTCAATCTGACACCCCCCACCTCAAGAGGGTAACTCTACCTATCATCTGGGGACAAGCTGGGCATCTGTGGGTTAGGCTAGAGAACAGTCACCAGAAATCAGCACTTTGCATTGTATTAGATAACATTAGTTAACACAGTAAATGGTAGGAGTCAGATAAAATTTCTAGTTAAGTAAATATTCATTTACAAATACTTACACTTTATGGTTATCATTTTTATCTCTTCTCAGTCTGACCTCAGATGGTGAAAAGTCTTTAACCAGAACTGTTAAATCTTCCTATAAATTACATGTTTAAAATATATGTTATACTACAAAAGTAAGTATGTGTTCTACAATAGTCGTGCTCTTTTCAGGTCACCCCTTCTACAAAGAAACAAGGTGGCCATAATATACGGTGACCTCTCTTGAGGAGGGAAATTTAGAAATATTATAGGGTCAGAGTGCATTTGCAATTTGTTCAGACAAGCAGGGTAACCTTTGGTGGTAATGACCTGATAAAGAGAATTATCCTTTGATGGTAACAGCCTGATAAGAGGGGTGATATTTAGTAGTAGCGGCCTGATAAGAGGGGTGATATTTGATGGTAGCGGCCTGATAAGAGGGGTGATATTTGGTGGTAGCGGCCTGATGAGGGGTGATATTATAAGAGGGGAACTACTGTACTAGCATGTAACAGTAAATAAAACACACAAATCAATCAATTACCTATTTAATCATGCCTATACTAATTTAAACATCAGGGGGGAAAAATGGATAATTTTCAACAAAGGTACAAATGATTTGTACTAAGTGTATAATAATGTATATGCTTAGTCAACTTTGGATATACTGTGACCAAATTTCAGGACATAAAACAGTAACATTCCAGAAATAGATATTGTCCATTCTGAATTAACAAAACAAGAAAAGGAATACTGTTTAAAAACTTAACTGAATGCATCTGACTTAGAAAGAATGACTGCTGTCTTAACAGTTCATTGCTGTATGTTTATTCAATTTATTATAAATTATCAGTTGTACAATCAAAATTTTAACTTGTAATTTCTAGCTACATTTTGTATTGTTCAGGCCATAATTGAAATAATGTTTGTTTCCCCTCGCCCGACCAACTCACTGAGGAAGCCAACGACCTAAATGGTCTTTTTTGGCTGTTTTCACTGATTTTTTTAAATTTTATTGTACTTCCGGTTTCCCAGGTCAAATTTTCGGTACAATCTGGAGTTTATATTTTTTTACCACAATGCACCATTGTAACATGGCATCAATTACCAGCGTCTGCAATTGACATGATGAACGACAGGGATAAATTTATGTTGTGTTAAAAAAAAAATATTTATGTTGTGTTCATCGGTAGTCGTTGAATACGGACAAAAAAAGCAAAACATATGTAAGAATCGCCTCTATGAATACGATGCTGATGAAACATGGGTAGATGTTTTGCAGGAGTTGTTGAAGGAGTCCAACATGTCACATTCAGATGACGATTTTGAACCTCATAAAACTGACACATTTTCTGTGACTGTATCTGACAAACTATCAAGAACACCAGTTTTTACCCCTGATATTGACAACTCTACGCATTGTCAAAAATTTCGATCCCAGTTTGAAATATGCATCTTTCAAAGTGTCAAGAGACGTGGACAGTGGTTTAAAAAGTTCTGCCAGACCCGCAGCAAACGTATAGTACGATCAGCATTTGATGTCTTGATGCAGAGTTGCAATTCCACAAAAGCCCTACCACTAAGGATCAAAAAGCTGAATGTTCCACATGTAAAATATATATATATAGTAACTAGAACTATGAGTGACCTCACTGAGTTATACCCCCCGCTTGCAGTTTAGTAGGAGTTGCGCTTACAAGGTACATGCCCCCCNAGTATAAGTTGAATTATCTCCCCTTTTAAATTTTGGACAGCAACCATATTCCTTCATGCACATCTGCAGATAGTGTACTACAAGTGTGTAAAGTTTCATAAAAAATCCAATAAGCCGTTCAGGAGGAGTTGCGCTTACCAGGTACATGGACGGACGCACAGTATAAGTTGAATTATCTCCCCTTTTAAATTTTGGACAGCAACCATATTCCTTCATGCACATCTGCAGGTAGTGTACTACAAGTGTGTAAAGTTTCATAAAAATCCAATAAGCCATTGAGGAGGAGTTGCACTTACAAGGTACATGGACGGACGGACGGACAGGGTGATTCCTATATACCCCCCAAACTTTGTTTGGAGGGGGTATAATTAAGCTTCAATGAATAACGAAAAAAACTGTTTTTAAACTACATATGGTGTCCTTACTACCTACCAAGTTTCATGAAATTCTGTTTGGTAGTTTCAGAGGAGTTGCGCTGACAAGCTGCTTCAGAAGTATATTTCGGGAAATTTTTAAGTTCAAAGGGGCATAACTCCCACAAAATTTAGGGGATCAAAATTTCCTGGTAATATGCACAACTACATATGGTGTCCTTACTACCTACCAAGTTTCATGAAATTCTGTTCAGTAGTTTCAGAGGAGTTGCGCTGACAAGCTGCTTCAGTGGTAAATTTTGGGAAATTTCTAAGTTCAAAGGGGCATAACTCCCACAAAATTCAGGAGACCAAAATTTCCTGGTAATATGCACAACTACATATGGCGTCCTTACTACCTACCAAGTTCCATGAAATTCTGTTCAGTAGTTTCAGAGGAGTTGCATTGACAAGCTGCTTCAGAAGTATATTTTGGGAAATTTAAGTTCAAAGGGGCATAACTCCCACAAAAATTAGGGGATCAAAATTTCCTGGTAATATGCACAACTACATATGGTGTCCTTACTACCTACCAAGTTTCATGAAATTATGTTTGGTAGTTTCAGAGGAGTTGCGCTGACAAGCTGTTTCAGTGGTAAATTTCAGGAAATTTCAAAGGGGCATAACTCCTACAAAATTATGGGGATCAAAATTTCCTTTATACTGCAAAGTTCCCACATCATGATCTTAACTTCCATAAAGTTTGGTGGAAATCGGACAAAAGATGTGGAAGTTGGTCCGGACAGACAGGCCGATTCCTATATACCCCCCAAACTATGTTTGCGGGGGGTATAATAAAATATGTTCTCTGTGCAGAGGGGAATGGTTTCATTAGGATAAGTGGAACCTGTCCTATCTCCTCTGTTTTCATACAAATGTTTTGTGGCCTGGGATGCATGGGTGGGGAGACTAAAAGCTTAAAATACAGGGGAATCCCTGCCCAATTTATTTTTTTTAGATTTGGACTTGGTTTTTTTTTTTTCATGATATGCCGGGGGTGATCTTTCCCCATCTCTGTTTTTGGCCTGGGATGCCTGGGAACCCTGCCCAATTTTTTTTTTTTTTTTTATTAATTTAGACTTAGTTTTTTTCATGGAATGCAAAGCGACCCAGGACAAACAGGTAATCCGTTCCCAAGTTAAACAGCAGGGTAACCCCTGACAGGTTTAAAACAGTGTAAGTGTTTATAATATGAGGCAGGTGTTACCTGTGAAAAGGACGAAGTCATAATTTTACTTTGCAATTATTTTGCCGGCAAACGTATTCATGTTGTAAAACCAGAATATGTCCGTAAATAACATTTAAAATATTGGTTGTTTTTATAGCATTTTATTGTACCATTCAATGATGAAACATCAAAACCATTGTTATAGTTACACCAGGCCTCGACATTAACATTTGTCCGATTGTCTGGTACCAGTGAATACTGACGTCGGACAAGTAGATCTTGTATCATGATTGTCCGACGGGACAAGTGAAAAAATGACTGTTCTATCTTTTGCAGGTTATTTTCTATGATAAAAATGTGTTGCTTTGTCATTTTGACAGACAAAAACTTCGTAAATAATTATTTCAATGTGTTTAAAACTATCGGTTTCCGTTGAAGTACACTATCGCTAATTATAACGGTGAACCAAGAGATATTCCAAACATATACTTGATCCATATCTTTTCAGCGATTTGATTAAACGAAAACTGGCATTAAGTAATTATAATGAAATAGAAATCGATTTGTTTATAGTGTTTCCTTCCCCTACACAATAATTTCCTGGAAACATAAATAAAATGTCCATCAACATGATCTTAGAAAGTACGGATTTACATCAAGCGGCGGAGATCAATTCAACCATAAAATCTTATTTTAATTTTCCATTGAGGGACATTCAGTAGCTGATTTTGATACATAATTTGGATTCAATAGATGGTGAACAACGACGTTCAAAGCATCCTGGATTCAATCCACATTATATAATTACCGCTTAGATGGGCCTGCTATTCGAGAACCAAACTTAGAAATTTACGATTAGACAATCATACCATGATGGCATCGTTTGATACCAATGACTTTATGACTTATGTCTAAGTGCCGTGAAAGAAACTACCGCTCGCCAACTCGCCAAAAGCGAGAAGAGAACAAATTCGGCGAGTACGTTTGTGTAAGAACTCGACAATCTGGCGACCGAACATCGTGAGTGGAGTTCTGAATATTTTGCACTCGCCCCTGTCAACCAGCCTGACGAAGTAGTTTCTCAGTCAATGATTCCGCAAAATTTTTTATTCAACAAGAAAAGATGTGAAGAAATCCTTCAAAATCGTTGATAGGAATAGCGAATGTTTCACGTCCGCCATATTGATTTCTTTTATTGATAGAAAACGCTAAAAGATGGCGTCCTTTTCCGAACCGGGATAAAATAAAATTAATATATACCTCCCAAGTTCAATGCAAGCGATTCAGATTATCTTAAATACCGATTCGTTAGAGTAAAACGTGATGGTAGCAAATAAAATTGGGTTTGGGTGGGCATGGTAAAAAGGTAAATGTTTTAAAAATCGTAATTTTCGAGTCAGGGTCGGATTTTGCAGCAATTAATTTCGATGTTCTAAACAGTTATTTCTGAGACATGATTGAATAAATACGTACTGCAATCGAGTTCATGAGTTATGATGTTAATTGAAAAAGTAACTGATTTGTATGCAGAATGAATAAAGATGCTATAAATCTTTGTTATTATTTCTCATGAAAAATATTTGCATTGGATCATTGGCGAGTAGAAATATCTACCCACTGGCCAAACTTGGCAAGTGCAATTCTAATTTGGCGAGTACAATTTTGAAGCAACTAGCCAAAATGGTGCGTGTTTGAAAAAAATGGTTTCCTACACTGTAAGTGTATGTTAATTTGTTGATTAAAGATGTCATAATCATAATTTCTGTTAGTATTAATATGACAGGATGCGATAATGTTTGTGGAGACAATAACCAAAACATTTTACACAAATTGCTGATAATTATTCTCTAGTTTTTGTAATTTTAATTAATTTTTCGGACAACTAAAAGATTGAGTCGGACAAGTACTTTTTTTCGTTAGTCGTCCGAAGGGACAAGTTAAAAAATATGTTAATCTAGAGGCCTGTAACACTGATTCGTCGTTATTAAATATGTTTACATATCTTTGTCTTTCTAGGGCATCTCCTCCAAGAGAAAGTTTTTGTTCGCCTTCAGTTGTTATGCCTAAGTCCTGTGGAATTCCCATATTATGCTTCAGGCATAAGGCAACCAGACATATGTGCACACTGTGCTGTATCAGATTGCCAAAAAGATAAAGAACTTTTAAAATGATTCCGAGTTGTTTCGTCTGTGTGCAATTTATAAATTGCAAGTAAAATAGATACTGTATTCCCAAAAGGATGCCAATCAAATAAAGATTGCAAATGTACTTGCCTTCTGAAGAACATTAATGTACCAGTAACAGTGACATGTATTCTCTAGTCATTTCTGATGAACATTAATGTACCAGTAACAGTGACACGTATTCTCTAGTCATTTCTGATGAACATTAATGTACCAGTAACAGTGACACGTATTCTCTAGTCATTTCTGATGAACATTAATGTACCAGTAACAGTGACACGTATTCTCTAGTCATTTCTGATGAACATTAATGTACCAGTAACAGTGACACGTATTCTCTAGTCATTTCTGATGAGCTTTGTTTTCTTGTTAAGTTTGTTGTTACTGTTTAGTGTTTTTATTAGAGTTTATTAAACTATTGTACATTGTCAGAGCAGGATTTTTTTCTTTTAACCATAAATGTACTTTCGTTTCATTATACAAATAACTGCTGCCAGGAAAACAAGAATTCTGAGAGTATTGCACATAGCAATACATTGTCTCCTACCGGCCGCAAAAATCAGAGGACCTAAAATATTAGAAGTATCACCTTGTAGTGACTAGATTTTAAATTACAAGTTCAAGGGCCAAAACTCTGGCAAAAATCATTCGACCGGAACGAAATTCGAAATTAAACTGTAACTCATCTAGATATAGCCAAATACTAAATATCAAGTCAATATATCAAAGGATGTCAAGAAAACGTCCGGACAACTTAAAATTTGAACAAAAAATACAAGTTCAAGGGCCATAACTCAGCCAAAAATCATTCGACCGGAACGAAATTCAAACTTAAACTGTAACTCATCTAGATATAGCCACATACTAAATATCAAGTCAATATATCAAAGGATGTAAAAAAAAAGTTCGGAAAACTTAAAATTTGAACAAAAAATAC
Source organism: Gigantidas platifrons (assembly GCA_002080005.1). NCBI lineage: Eukaryota > Metazoa > Mollusca > Bivalvia > Mytilida > Modiolidae > Gigantidas > Gigantidas platifrons. Next base: position 115,283 of record MJUT01024541.1, read on the forward strand.
AAGTTCAGTGCCATAACTCAGCCAAAAATCATTCGACCGGAACGAAATTCGAACTTAAACTGTAACTCATCTAGATATAGCCACATACCAAATATCAAGTCAATATCTCAAAAGAACGTAAAAAAAGTTCGGAAAACTTAAAATTTGAACAAAAAATACAAGTTCAAGGGCCATAACTCAGCCAAAAATCATTCGACCGGAACGAAATTCGAAATTAAACTGTAACTCGTCTAGATATAGCCGCATACCAAATATCAAGTCAATATATCAAAGGACATAAAAAAAAAGTCAGGAAAACTTAAAATTTTAATGTGACGGACACACGGACAGAACCTAAAACTATAGTTCCCTTCGGCTTTGCCGGTAGGGGACTAAAAAACCTACCTACCTACCCAAGTGTGAAAATGTGGGTAGGGAGAGGGGAAACAAAGATATTTTTTAATATGGCCTCATTTGTCCTATATAAACTACATCAAATTAATTAACTTGTGCTGTAGAAAACCTCAGGATATATTTATAAAATATGTTTCTTTACTGATGGGTAAAAAACTCCTTTGTGTGGAATAAGAAATACAAATTTTCCCAAAGAATTTTCCGACCATATTCAGTATCTCCCATGTTACTTGTGACAATCACAATAGCATCCATAGGCATATCCCAGTTATAATGATTTATTTACATTATTATTTACAGTAAAGTAAAACTTGTTCTTGTCACAAATATAGAAAAATTGCTGACTTGACATATAAAACTAATCACTCTTATCAATAAAAATCAGTTACCTGTGTCATACTAGAATGCAGGTTACCAAAATATATTGTTTTAATTCCACCATTATCAGTATTAGTCCCTGGTGCTGTAAAAGACACAACACATACATTTTCTACATTTATTTGCTTTTGCTTTCAGAATAATATAATAGATCTACTTTATAAATATTATCTAGAACTGAATCATACATTTGTATGTACCTAATGTTTTGTGTCCATGTACTAATGGTTTTCATATTTCAATCATTGAAAAATTGTTGTTTTCATATTTCAGCCATAAAAAAATTGTTGTTTATTTCAGCCATTAAAAAATTGTTATGTTTTTTTATTTCAGCCATTAAAAAATTGTTATGTTTTTTATGTTTTCATATTTCAACCATTAAATTTTTTTTAATGTCTGATGGACACTGTAATAAGATTGGATGAACATTCATATTTCATTATTATTACTGGTTCTTGGGAATAACATTTTTAATAGAATGATTTAATTTCTTCCTTCTTCTCCGACTCATTATGTATAGGATAACGTACATTTCAAACAAAAGAACTGTCCTTTATTGGATCTGGAAGGCTTCTTTTTCCGCACGAGTACACAGGTGAAGTCCGAGACGCCGAATGAAATATGCATGTTTTTGGTTTTTCATTTTTTTTTTTTTTTTTTTTTGCTTTGTCCAGAAAATAAATTTATATTTTCAAGGAACATCTGACCTGCTTCAAGGGGGAAATTATAAATAGAAAATTTTACTCAAATCTGGTTATGTGCATTTCAATTTTGTTGCAATAATCGAACCAGTAACAAAATCTACACTCAAAGATGCATTTTTTGTATTGCAATCTTACATTGTTAATAAATGAAAATAAAAATCTACAAGCAATTAATTTTTGAAACTTATTCTCCGTTAGTCGCCTATCCACAAATGATATCTTATATGAAAAAAAAGCTGGTTTAAATGGATTATTGCATCGTAAATATAATCTCTTTGAAGTCAAACTATTGTTACTGAGTCGATATTGGCGATGCAAATAATGTAAACAGTCAAGTACCAGGGCATGAAGAATTATGTTTTAAGTCACTTACCCAAAATAAGGGTAATAACAAAATTACCGAACACAGAGCAATCTTCCAAAGGGAAAGTGAAATAAAAAAATTTACTTTCCCTTCCAAATTTCTACTTTCCTGTTGAGGCCCACGAAGCCGGCCAAATTTATCTAGGAGGGTTTGGGACATGCCCCCACATAAAGATTTTGAAATATTTAATGCAAAATCCTGCATTCTGAGCATAACTGAAAGGGTTTTGTTGTTTGAAAATAAATTTATTTTTCTTACTTTGATTTGTGTGTGTTTATAAGCAATTTGAGATTTGAATCTAAATAAAACTACATTTTTGCTGGTTTGTGATTATTATTTTTTGATAAATCTTGTTTTAATGCTCCTAGTTGTAAAGTCTAGGAATTTTACAGAGGCCTGAAAGGGTACAAAACATCTTTTCATTTTCGTACACAGAAATTCGGCCGACTATTTCACTTGAAACGAACGGTTCCTTTTTTCTTTATTAAGATCTATTATATTCACTGACTTCCGACCTCTCTATAGGCAGTGCCTACTCATATTTTCTAATTTTTAATATAGTTTTCATTTCAAAATATCTGTGAAAGTTCAACAAACCACAACATCGATATCTGGTACCTTGTGTACATACAATTTTATACCTTTACGTACGGAATTCAGGCTTAAATAAATCGTAAACCAGTTTCAGAAACTGATATATCTGATAACCGCAAAGTACAACAACAAGCAACAACAGACTTATAACACTTTCCCGGTGGGAAATACCGATCAGCAAGTTACTTTCCCGTGTGCTTTTTTTACTTTCCCCGGGAAACGGGAAATGGTAATCTTCATGCCCCGAGTACATGTGTTGTGTACGTGATATCCCACTCGAATACACCTTGATAGTTATGAATAGGTTCAAGGTCAAATTAGCGAACCCCGACATAATTTAATTGCGGTCAGACAAGGCACAAGCTGGATACCAAAATTAGTTACCGGGAACTTTTTACGCATGTTGAATTTAATCATTACTAGTTTTATTAACCATGACTCTTTAAACGGCCACCGTAAAGGGTTGCTCGACTATGGTCTGTTTATTTATATCGTCTATAATAAATAATAGGTATAGAAGACGATATAAATAAAACAGACCAGAAGTCGAACACTCATTTACCTTGAACGTTTAAAGGGTCATGGTTAATAAAACCAGTAATGAATAGAATCATCAGGCATAAAAAGTGGCCGGTAACTAATTTGGGAGGCCAGTTTTATGAATACAACAACATTTATAGCTTAAATGTGATTATCTTTTACAATTGTAAAATCAACATGGGATGCAGACATCGCATTGCTTTATATTATTATATACCAAAAAATCTAGGTTAATATTTTGTTTTAAATAGTCTGAGTTGTAAAACAGTAGTAAAAGAATTACTTTACATGAAACCAGAAATAAAATCTCATACACAGTCATTGCCATAAAGCAACAACTCCAAATTCAGCCTTTTCAAGCATATTAATTATTTTACCCATTTGACGTATTTTTTTGAAATTGCATCAATTTTTGATAACAGTATATAATTTCAAAGGGGGTTTGGGTTATCAAGAACAATCCCTCTAGGGGGTGTGGGGTTATCAAGAACAATCCCTCTAGAGGGTGTGGGGTTATCAAGAACAATCCCTCTAGGGGGTGTGGGGTTATCAAGAACAATCCCTCTAGGGGGTGTGGGGTTATCAAGAACAATCCCTCTAGGGGGTGTGAGGTTATCAAGAACAATCCCTCTTGGGGGTGTGGGGTTATCAAGAACAATCCCTCTAGGGGTGTGGGGTTATCAAGAACAATCCCTCTAGGGGGTGTGGGGTTATCAAGAACAATCACTCTAGGGGGTGTGGGGTTATCAAGAACAATCCCTCTAGGGGGTGTGGGGTTATCAAGAAGGTAATACAGGAATGACTGTATTAAAATTTACCATTCTAATTTATTCTTGCTGTTTTAATCTAGACATCTATCCATTCGAGAGGGGGGGTTGATTTCAGTTTCCTTCGTGTTTAGGTCAGATAAATTTCACTGTCTAGATATAGAATGCTGATATCATAGATTGCAAACAATTGCATACCTTTATCATACAAGGAAGCACTCTGTCCTGGTGGTGAAGTTTTTTGTCCAAAGGAAACACTATGTCCTGGTGGTGATGACATTTTCTGTCCAAAGGAAGGACTACTCTGTTCAAAAGTTGATAGGGTGCTTTGTCCAAACGATGATGAACCTTGTTAAAAAAAAATTGTTTCTTAATAGGTATAAATAATAATCCCAACAAACAGAACTCAGAACCTCTGTAAAAGTAGTCCTCTTTTAACAAAACAGTTCCTTACTCTTTGTTGGATTTTGAAAAAAATTTTGATGGAATGACATAAATGAAATATGTAAATAATGGCTATTATATATAAGGATTATTTCAACCTCAAATTTGATTGGATTATTTGTAGTTTGATACATTTATGGAGGGATTAATTCATAATCTATAATTATTTAATTTCTGAAAAAATCTGCCATTTTCAGAGTACAAGTTCTTCTAGAAAGCCAGTATTTAAATGTGGCATGATATTTTGTCAGAACATAGAGGAATCTTGTATGCTTCAGAAAATATATGGCATCAGAAAGGAAAAAATTTAGGACAAAATGGCCAGGAAGGTAGCAAAAATAATAAATTTAGTTGGAAATCTTTAATAAGAAATAAAAAATGTTTTACACAATCAGCTGCTCATCTGACTGAATTAAACTGGGTTTTTTTCCTTGTTCCCTCCTGATTTACATGATATCACTAACAAGATTACTATATATAAGAAATATGGTTATTAATTATTGATGTAGATTGTCACAAAGAGTTTCTAAAGATTATAAAACTGCTCCTATCAAACTTCAAATTTTATTGTACTTATTCTTAAAACACAAACATTATTTTTACTTTTTAGTTTTTGTTTTCAATTATTTCATTCAACGGCATATATTTTACATATATAATATTTATCAAAAATATATCAAAGCACAAGAAATATATCTCTAAAAGAACTGTCATATGTATTTTTCCCACCGTAGTTAACTGTCTATATTCTCTTATTTTTGTATATATGTTAAATTTAATGAAATACTAAAAAAGTTTGTTTCCACACCATACTATCACCACCACTATGACTCTGATGTCTCCATTATAGATCGACATACTAATATCATAAAAACAAAGAGGTTCTGTACTCAAATTCAATTTAAAATATGTCAGGAAACAAAATCAAACAATAAATGTGATCTTAACCAGAGTTGAAGAAATTTGTCAGTCCTGTTAGACATGACCAGGAAACTTTGGGAATATTTTGCAGAGGACTGACACAAGATTGTTATTTTGCAATAGAAAATTAATGAATACTGACATTTTTTTCACTAGGACCACCAAACTCATATGCAATTTCGTGAATCCGGTCTTAACCTACCATAACCAACATTTAGCATATTAAGAACAGAATAGACTTTCAATTAATTCTAACTTAACACATTACCAGAAGCATTGATACTTTTATTTTCAGAATCCCACGACTCATCATTATTATCTAATGCAGTTATACCAGAAGCACCACTACTAGATGTCTGACCTCCACTTGACCTCCATGAAATTTTACCACCAGAGGGTGCTACTGATGCTAAAATATAAACAATACATTAAAAACAATATATTTATTTTTACAAATATTAGAAACATATGTACAATCAAACTTGATTTAAGCAGCCACTTAAGGGCCGGCAAAAACTGGCTGCTTAATAAAGGTCACCTGTAATTCAAGGTTCACATTTTTTTAATTATTACAAATATTCCGGAATTAAAACTGTTTCGTCCCTGCCAAGGGTACTCATCAGGTGGCTTTGCATATATACGTACATGTGTGTATACGTACATGTGTGTATATATAATATTGCATATACCCCCTGTGGGCCCTTGATTGGTGAATCAATAAATTTAAGACTTTAATAATGACTTATAATAAATATTTTTAATAATCTGTCGGATTTTTGTTCTTCCAACGCACATTATCTGTGCAACATCTCGAGAACTTTTCCCACTCATGTTGTTTCTTTAAGTAGTGTTTCATATGATGAATGAAGGATAAAAACTGTATTTATAATTTATTCATAATCATAAGATTATAACAAAGCAATAACAATAAAGACAGAATGTTCTGAACAATAAAGTCATAGAGCACTAAAATTAAAAAGTCACTATTAATCACATGTATGATGTACGATGTCACAGAATTTACACTTAATTTTTAAAAAGTCACAGATTAGATCTATAATTTTTATGGTTTATCAATTCCATCCTGGAACTTAGTCCTTAAATAATACTTCCATTGGGTTTGGTCCCAAACAAGCCATAACACCTCAATCCGAGATGAATTCATTGTTTGATCGAAATAAGAAGTTTTCCTCGACATCAAAGGTTGTCCTCCGACTAGTGTTTGCGCAACGGTTTATAACTATTTTAGTTGCCACTATCACACTTTCAATAATCTAAGCGTGTGCCACAAACACACTTCCTTATCCCCAATTAACTGTCAATCACATGATAATTGTTGTATAATCATCAACACCTTAATTATTTACCTGTAAAGGTGTCAAACAGATCAATAACCGGATATCATTCGTATCTCTCTGCGTTTTTCCTCAGCGCGGGAGTTCCACGTGTAGCAAAAATCAATACTGTGTTAATCACGAATGCTATCCGAAAGTGACAAAAAAAATATTTGTGATAATTAAAATAGGTATTTTAACATTATTGGGACATATTTTTCTGGCCGTTGGCCGCGTAAAGGAAGTGACCGTTAATATAAGTTAATTTATTACATAAAAATCCACGGGGGGACCTGGCAGTGACCGGAAAAGAGAGGTGACCGTTTATTTCAAGTGACCGTTAGGGCAAGTTTGAATGTATTACATTAAAATAAGAGCCTTGTCAATTTTCTTTTCTCATATTTTTCTTTTTCCTCCTATTAAAAAGTAAAATCAATAAATATGTGCTCTATATCTCAAAACTAGAGGCTCCCAGGAGCCTGTAATCGCTCACCTGGTTTTCAATTTGACATCTAAAGTTGAAACAGAAGATCATTTCAACTCAAATTTCTGAGCAAAAGATTTTTATGTGATTTTTATCTCATAATATTCCTAAACGGAATAAACTGGCTGAAAAAATCTCACAGAAAAACCCAGAATATGTTAAACTACTCATTGCCATGTAGCTGCAGTTAAAATTTGAGTTCATTTTGATTTGTAATAAAGCAGAAAATGACAACTAAAGAAATTTCTATTTTTAGTAACAGCAGCCATTTTGAATGGAGGGTGGGCTGTCGGATACACTATTGAAAGGGAACCACCTAAGGACCATCCCTGCCAGGTTTGGTTTAATTTTCAGAGGAAAAGATTTAAATGTGATCATTTATCAAAATATGCCTAATTTGCATAATCGGTATAAATCGGCTGAAAGAAAAATTTCACAGAAAACCCCGGAATATATGTTAAACTACTCCTTGCCATGTAGCTGCAGTTAAAATTTGAGCTCATTTTGACTTGTACTAAAACAGCAATGGACAATTGAAGAAATTTCTATTTTTAGTAACAGCAGCCATCTTGAATGGAGGGTGGGGCTGTCGGGACACAATTTTGAAAGGGGCCCACCCAGGGACCATCCCCGCCAGGTTTGGTTTAATTTGGTTCAGGGGTTTCAGAGGAGAAGATTCAAATGTGATCTTTTATCAAAATATGCCTAATTTGCATAATCGGTATAATTCGGCTGGAAGAAAAATTTCACAGAAAAACCCGGAATATATGTTAAACGTGAGTGACCTCACTGAGTGATACCCCCCGCTTGCAGTTTATTTGGAGGATTTCAAACTAACAACTTTAGTGGTGATAGGCATTGATTGCACATTGATCATATAAAAGACAGATCAGGTTAATTACAGGACCGATAGTTATTTAAATTTTACAAATATAATACATTAGAAACAGCTGATTTACCTCGGCCTTGTGGCTGTGAATTTTGTTGAGGTGATCCGTCCTTTTTTCCTCGACTTTGTGGCTGTGAATTATGTTGAGGTGGTCCGTTCTTTTCAGCCAGTCTAACAATTAAGGAATTACCTTTATACTCAAACTGATCATACTTGCTAATACAACTTTGAGCATTCCCGTGATTAGCAAAGTCCACAAAAGCAAACCTATAAATATAACATCAACAGTTTTAAATAAAATCAATAATTGTAAAATTTAATTTTCCATGTTTAAAATTTCAATCCTTTGTTGAAATTTATTTTAGAAGTTCAGATATGTGTTCTGCATGGTAAACAGGATATTGCATATATTTTGGGTTTTTTTTTGCACATACAATTTCAACATATATCTGTATGCCATGCAGAACAGCTTAGGACATCAAAATAATAAAATGCCAGACCATTATTGGCATTAATATGCAACAATTAATGAAATGAAAAATATATTTTATGACCAATCATAGATAATTTATGCAAAGGTTTAGTTCGATAGTTTGAACAGTTCAACCGCCCAATCATTTTTAAGTTTATTGTCCCCCGCCTCCCAAGCGGAGCGGGGGATATAGAAATGCCGGGCGTCCGTCCGTCCGGATATATTGTAAGCACTCTCAGATTTGTATTTGTTGACCAATTCATTTCAAACTTACACACAGGCATTATATTAAGAATCTCTAGCTTAAGTTTGAAACTGGGCAAAATTCGAAAATAAAATTCTTGTAAAATCATGTTTTTTTTTTTTTTTAAAGTACATATTTTGAGAATTACACATTTCTCTGAAACTACAAAAGATAGAAACTTAATATTTGGTATGGGTGGAGATGCCAATGTGAAGTTGAGGATGCAACATTCCCCCCTCCCCCAGCTCAGCCCCACCCCTCTGGGGAATCTGTATAAAAAAATGTGACCGAAATCCCCACCCTAAACCATATATATTTATGATCAGGGTGACTAGGCAAATCAAATGCCTTATAGCTAAGGCCCCAGGGGTCATACCCCACCCCCTATCTGAAGTGAACTTTTTAATGGTTGAGATCCCCACCCCTAAACCATATATATTTATGATCAGGGTGACTAGGCAAATTAAATGCCTTATATCTTTGGCCCTGGTAGGGTCATACCCCACCCCCTACCTGAAGTGAACTTTTTAATGGTTGAGATCCCAACCTCTAAACCATATATATTTATGATCAGGGTGAATAGGCAAATTAAATGCCTTTTAGCTCAGGCACTGGGGGGGGGGGGTCATACCCCACCCCCTACCTGAAGTGAACATTGTAATGGTTGAGATCCCCACCCCTAAGCCATATATATTTATGATCAGGGTGAATAGACTAATTAAATGCCCAAAGATTTTGACTTGCAACTCGGCTGTTGCATCTCGGATGCTTTCTCGATTTTATAAATATATCACATGGATATCATTACACATATTTCTATTGCGGCGGGGGACACATGGCTACATGTTGCAATCTTGTTAAAATTGGTTTAGCTTGATGGCCAAATGACAAATGATTCAACATACAATTGTAAGCAAATTGAAAGTAATAAGTTTGTTATTGTATAAGCAGTTAAGCATATTCCTCCTGTAGTGATATTCTTCAAGTATTTGACTATTGCATGCAAGTCAAAAAACAAAATTAGAATGTCATGTTTTAGAATAATGTAACCATTTCTTTTTGTGGTGGATGCACAAACTAGTAAATACTGCTGTGTATAATTAAACTATTGGTAAAATAAATCAAAATTATATTCCCCTATTGTACAAAGCAGCCTTCTAACTACATTTTTAAGTAGAAGGCCAATTCAAAACAAGTGAAAGGCAGCAGGGGGTACGGGGGCAGCTCATGACAAGAAGTAGACAGCTCAGCATTAAGTAGAAGGCAAGTTAGCCAGCTGTCGGCTTCAAATGAGCCTCTCGTTGTGTAACAAGGAAATTGTGTGGAAATTCCATGCCTGAACAAGTAACAAGTGTTATTTCAGGACAGACATAGTCTCAACCCAACACCTCAAGTGAAAAGGTTTTCCAAAGCACTGAACAAGGAGCAGATTTTCATGCAATAAATAAGCAAAGCTTTCTTTCTCTATGAATACATGCTAGACATGATTCAATAACAATTATGACAGATGAAGACATTTCAATTTCTACTGATAAATAGCTTTAGTATTCCTTGAGAACTTTTACCAATCTACACCATATGATATATATACAGTCGACTCTCATTGTCTCGAACTCGCTTGACTCGAAACTTCGGGTGAGTCAAAATTTCGAGATAGTCCCGAGTGTCAGTATATATAAATATATAGTATTTTATACGTTTTAGTCGAAACTGGAAGTCGAAATTTCGGGTTTCTCGAAGTAAAATTACAGTCCCAAGGTAATATTTTAATGCAAAATTCAATTCATATCTCAAATTTTTTATGACCTGTCAAAATATACCTGGGGGTAATTTACATGGCTTCCTAGCAGGTGTTTTATTGATTTAAATTTCCGGTCATTAAATGATTGATGATATTTTACCTTTTGTTGTTGATTAAAACATCACAATCTTTGGTTTTATTACAAATGTAATTAATGCCTTTTGTTTCGAGATGAAAAATATTTACCGATGTTACATAAAAAAGCCTGTTTACGCTTGGGTCTGTATAAATTAATGAATAATAGCCGGTCAAGCTGATCAATTTTATTTTTATTGATTAATGATTGATAAAGTTATCTAAACTTATTTGTTCCCACATTAAAGATCATTACCGATTGTTTATTTTTTCTCTTAATGTAAAATAAACATTATCAGCGTGGGTGTGAATTGAAACCGTCCAAGCCAACTTTTGCCATTTTCGGCACTTGAATGTACATCAAAAGATTAATAATTTTTTAATATTATTCTGACAACTTAAAAGTACGCTATACATTTTTGTAGCTTTTGGTTACGTTTACATTGTACTATATGAAATAAATAAAATAAAGTAGCGTAATTTTCGGTCGTCATTAGAATAAAATAAAATACACAATTTTCCATTAAAACATTTATTATTACACAAAATAAAACACACAATTTTCCATTAAAACATTTATTATTACACAAAATAAAACAAACACTAATAACAAACTCGCATAAAAACATTTCCCAGTGTATTCAACACCGATAGTCCATAATAGTACACAGGATTGTCAACCTTGCTTTAGTCGGACCATTTCTTGGTTATCTCCCTTCTCGTAATCCGCTAATTTCGTTGAGTCGAACTACGGGTTAGTCGAATTATTTCTGTGGTCCCGTCGACTTCGAGATAACAAGAGTCGACTGTATATATAATATTTAAAAAAAAAATCATTTTTGTATGTTAAACAAACATATATTGAACTATTGCTACACATTCGTTACTGTAAGATATATAATATACTGAAGCTGTAGATACTGATTCCCAAATATCTTACCCTGCTCTGTTATAGCAAAAAAACCATTTAAGTTAAAAACCAGATATGAAAAGAGATAACAATAAATGAAGTCTAACTGTAGGATGCCATAATTATTTGACTATTGGTTGAAGTGTTCATCATGTTTTCATTTCTAAAGGGGGAGGATTTAAAGAATACTGTTGTTGGTTATGGAAGGGGTATGCACTTATGAGCTCCAGAATATTACCTGGTACCATATGTCTATAAAAAAAAACTATGTACTGATAAAATTTATCGTAGTTATTTTGTTATTTGTTTTTAAAAAGGTGTCAGTTGTTTTTTGCTGTGTTTTCCAACTGACCAAGTAGACTGGACACATTTCCTGAAAATATTGCTCTCTCAGAAAAAATTCCTACATTTAAAGGTAATAATATTGGTTCGGTATTTGTCTGTATTTATGGTTTGAAATGACACTTTCCTACAAAAGTAATAACTGGTAAATAAATGGTTGATATCTGATACCGAAGTATCCAGGGACGGATCAAAAGTACCCGTTTCATTTTCCTTTCCACTTCTTTGTTTCATAAAATGATCAAAATCCCTCCCCTGCTTCCTCCTTTACTACAAAAGGTGGATCAAACAAGTGTCTTTGGCTTGTATCATTCATCCATTATTTATTGTACACATGGAATCTTAATTTATAATATACTCCTGGCCTCTCAGGGACTGACATTTAACTTTTCAGCTAACTACTTCAGTGTGCCATCAAATTAGAAAAATATTAACTTTTGGCCTAAATACTTGATCTAGAATACTACAATGGTTAATAATATACATGGACATTTTCTGATCAAGGAGAAAAATCCCATCCAAATAAAAGCTTAATGTTTACTTGAAAAAAAATGTGTACATGTACATACTTTTTCCTTGTGTCACCCTTTCTCTGACAGCATCGAACAGCAGTTGGTCCAAATTCACTGCACATAGCCTGAATGTCATCCTAAATATAAAATAATAAGACATTTACTTAAATTCATTAAAAAAACTTTTTAGAAATGGACAAGGCGATATTGGGAGGAAATAAAATATGATGAACAAAAGAAAGTCGTAGGAAACAAGTTGAAGGCCAAATAAAATTAACTACAGTAAAACTTGCTTATAACGAATTTGTGGGGGAAGCCACATTTATTTCGTTAAAACCGTAATTCGCTATATTGATAAAGTGAACTTCATTATAACATATAATGAATTCGTTATAAAATCATATGCAAACATAGATACATGGACTATACACAATGATTAATCACTTATCTTTAGCAAAGAAATCTTGAATGGTAGACTGTTTTTGTTTTTTGGTAAATATATTTTCTATCTTTGTCAAGTATTTAAAAAAAAATGTCATCAACATTGTCATACGTTTATAACGTACGGCGGACAGTGTCAAGTGCAAGTAAACCATCTGCATTTGTCGGAACGTCATTTAGTACAGGATCGTCATCACTTTCTGAATTTTCACCATCCATGTCATAGAGTTTACAATATCATCATCAGACCTTGTTTCAGTTACAACCAGCAACAACTTCCTCCAATGTGACCCCGATTTCACCTAGTGTATTACGAATGTTTACGAGGCGCGATAAGGGTAGCTCGTCATCGTCACTACTAGACTCACTATCATCGATATTTGTCAGTTCGTTTTTAATTCCAGCCTTTTAAAAATTGTTTATATTGGGTAATAAAGGTGGGGTTTTTTATATCAAACATAATTGTACTTAATCTCCTGTAAAAACAAGTGTATTTTGGTTTTCCAATTTTTAGGCCCCTAGCACAACTGATGAGAGATTATTTCTCGAAATGCGCATCATGTGCACCAGACTATCATAAGATTTTATTATTATGATATTAATTAGTGTTGGGTAGATCGTAGGGGTGGCAACAGTTTGCCTGTAATTAAATTGATTAATGAATGTCCTATTGTTTATTTACGACTTGTGAAAATGCAAACAATATTAAATTTACTCGGAGAAGCCATGACTTTTAAATAACTTATAAATTCTTAAAATGTGATCACTAGTTAAGAGAATAAACAGTAATCACCTTTATTTGATTTTTATTTGTCAACAAAGTACGACAGGTAATATTTAAGCCAGTGGCAAATGCAAATCAATATAAAAATACAGATTATTAATAGTAACAAAACGTTCAGATTTTAACTGCGTACTATCCGTGAAAAAAATATATGGATTTGACTTTTGAGGGACAAAAAAATGTTCGTTGTAACCGTTAATTCGTACTAACCGAATTCGCTATAAACACACATTTTAATATAGATTTGTTAAGCAGTTGGTTGGGGAATAGAAATTAGTTCGTTGTAACCGTAAATTCGCTCTAAACGTGTTCGTTATATTCAAGTTTTACTGTACTTGGTTCTCAGACTGCATTTTCTGTTAAGAGATGGGCTGTCATTTTTTCCCTTTTTATTAGATAAAACATATTTTATTGCTAAACATCAACAACTGGATCAGACACAAGTTATATCAACTTACAAGGGCCCTTTATACATAAAAAACTAGAACTGTGAGTGACCTCACTGAGTAATACCCCCCGCTTGCAGTTTAGTAGGAGCTGCGCTTACAAGGTACATGCCCCCCCCCCCCTTTTCGTGAGAGTATAAATTGAATTATCTCCCCTTTTAAATTTTGGACAGCAACCATATTCCTTCATGCATATCTGCAGGTAGTGTACTACAAGTGTGTAAAGTTTCATAAAAATCCAATAAGCCGTTTAGGAGTTGCGCTTACAAGGTACATGGACGAACGCACAGTATAAGTTGAATTATCTCCCCTTTTAAATTTTGGACAGCAACCATATTCCTTCATGCACATCTGCAGGTAGTGCACTACAAGTGTATAAAGTTTCATGAAAATCCAATAAGCCGTTGAGGAGGAGTTGCGCTTACAAGGTACATGGACGGACGGATGCCCGGCATTTCCATATCCCCCGCTCCGCTTTTTGCGGAGGCGGGGGACAACAAACTTTTGATTTATTTATTCTCATTTCTGTGACATGAAATCTTAGTTCTCATATTTAATATGTTTATTTATATGCAAAGGTTGGTCATTCAATTTGTTTAAATGCACTGCACGAGGATGCATCCGATTTTTATCTATCTGCATCCGGGTTACAATTGCGATCTATTTATAGAACTATTTACAAACAGACACGTGTCTGCAATTAAAAATGAAAGCACCAAAGGTGATGTTAAACGATCGAACTGCTTGCATGTAGATTTTTTTTATGCTATGCACAATTGCAAAATATCAGTATACTTCTAGAAAAAGATGTCAAATATTGAAATAGTAAATTGAAAGCAAACTCCAGAGACATCAATATGTTATTCACATAAAACAGCTTTTTATCCAATGTTCCAGAATATGTTACATTTTCTTGTATATACATATGCATATATATAATAGTGAAAATTTTGTCAGCATGGCCAAGAGTGAAAGACCTTGGTAAGTCTGCTATTAACAGGAAACCTACCTCGTCTGAATTATCGTTTACAACTCCTTTACAAAACTCATTCCCACAAAATAAAACATAATGTAGATGTTCCTTTACCAAAGAATCTAATGGGATTAACTTTTTTAACCACAAGTAAACCATTGCTTGTAGTTTTAAAAGTTACAAGCATAATTCAGTGTTATCTGATATTTAAGAAGCATTGGGCATTGGGTGGGGGGAAGGGGGAACTACTAATATAATTATTGAATAGTGCCAAAAATGGAATTAACAGTTGGTGTAGGAGCTACTACTATAACATGCAACAACCCAGTTTTACATTCTATTACATAATTATTTTATTTCCCATCAACTTAGTTCTAATAATAAAACCCTAAATGCTCGCTTACTCCGCCGAGACACAAGTTTGTCACAGGAGCTACATTATTGCAGCTACATCAACTGTTTACGACACTACATCTGTTTTAAAGGGGCAAGCAAATCAATGTGACAGTCAAAGTGAAATATATAGTGTATTCAGAACCATTTGTGGGTTTAATTTTATACCTTGGAAAAGGGAAATTTTTTTCTATATGGGGTCTTTTTCGCAGATGGGGAATGTGACTCTTGAAAAAATTTACAACACTTATTAATAAATTTGACAATGAACTTTTATCCAATGATATATATATATTATAGCTCACATAAATATGTAAGGATTCTGATTGGATAACAAGCCGTATATATCAAGCTATGTATACGCCTGTAGCCGTATACATAAGACATATTTCTATTCCGTCGAGGGGGACCCCTGTATATTTCAGTCTCCCAAAACCGATAACAACATGGACGACAAAAAATTCCGCTTCACTGAAACAATAGCATAATATGGAAAAATACATGTATTTTTACCAAATTAAATGATGTTTTTATACTGAAAACGGCTTTATGAACAAAAAAAATATTACAACATATAATTCCGTCACAAATACCTGATCGATTCAGAAACTCCTATGTTCCACGGCTGTACCATAACGTGATGAACATAATAATAAACAAAAAGTTTCAAGAGCTTTGAAAACATTCGACATCATGGGGCCACACCAAGGTTTTGTTTACATGTTGTCAACATTTAAATTATTGATTTGATTTGATTTTATTTTATTTTTGGTGCTTAATGCCACTTTCAACAATATTTCAGCTATATCATGGTGACCAGTTTTAGTGGTGGAGGAAGCCGGAGTACCCGGAGAGAACCACCGACCATAGGCAAGCAACTGGTAAACATTATCACTTGCGGTTGCGAGTCGAGTGCACCCTTTTTTGTAATTTACAAAGCCGGGCGCGAACCCACACCGTATTGATGATAGGCTTGTATGAGTTGTTAGATCCAGCGACCTAACTCATTGAGCCACCCAGGCCCCTTTTTAAATTATTGAAATGGTTTCGCATAACCTGTTGTTTTGTTTTGTGATATATTAATGTTATATTTATAAAGTGTAAAAAATTTACTACATATGAAATTGTATTGATTTAGAAAGTTAATACAAGATTTTCCTTCATAAGAGACCTCATACATGTAAAATGACGTGATAAATATTTTGACGTCATTGAAGAAAGCATGTCAGAGGTACGGAAAGGGACATCTAGAAATACGATAAATGAAAATAAAAGACGCAAATATATTCAATACAGTTGGGTTCTGTATTTAAAAAAAAACAATGGTTAAATCCGTAATAAAAATGTATATCTGTTATTCAGCTATCAAACTGTGACATTCCCGGTTTATAAAAATATGATGATGATGATGATATATATAACGTCACATGTCGAAAGAATG
Source organism: Gigantidas platifrons (assembly GCA_002080005.1). NCBI lineage: Eukaryota > Metazoa > Mollusca > Bivalvia > Mytilida > Modiolidae > Gigantidas > Gigantidas platifrons. The sequence continues at coordinate 131,929 of MJUT01024541.1, forward strand.
CAGCATTTTAGAAACGGTATATCGTTAAGACATTATAATTTTAGGATTATAGAAAACCAAGTTATGTTTTTAACAGATATTTAATTTGAATTACAAAACATAAAAATCATGCAAAATTTTTCTTTCTCTTCGATAAAAATTTATGTATCGAAAATTCCAAATTAGTTTGGCATTTCCATACGGCACTGGCAGCGGTTTTTTTTTCGGTTTTATTTCTTTTCTTCCTTAAATATGAAGATGTGAGCTATAAATAGTTATTTCGGTCATAGACAGGGTATATAATGTCACATTCACGGCTTATCTGTGAATGTGACATTATATACCCTGTCTAAGACCGGAATAACATATAATGTATATATACAGCACGCACAGCGCGTTTTAGCAAGAAATCACCCTGGTCGGTGTTTTTTTGCGGTGAAATGTCGGTGATGTGTCATAAAATCACCGTAAAATGTCGGTGAAATCACGGTGAAAATTTCACCGCGAAAATATACAAATTAGGGCCTAAATGTCGGTGAAATACTTTAATTGTCGGTGACAACACCGCGGCGAAAATCATACGTGTATAATGTAAGACTTAATTTTTTCCGCCGGTTGAAAATTTATCCGGTGGAAAGAATTTAATATTAAATTTTATGTTACGGTAAATATTTTATAATAAAATACTTTCCATTCCTATAAAAAAAAGTATCCTAGTGTACAATAAACAGGTACACCAGAGCTTATGTTATATGTTGTAATGAACCCGAATCAAAATATTTAAAGCTTTTGTATTCGTATTTCGTATTTGTATAATATTATATCCCACGCTGATTATTAAATCGTGAGACGCATCAGTAATATTAGTTTCCGACGATTAATTATAAATCCCATTTGATATCGTATAATTAAATTTATGCATTTTGTTCATTAAAATATTTGAATTGAATGATAAATCACCTGAAATATCAAATGAGATAATCCGGATAATATTTTATACTAAGGGTGCATTTTTTTCTAACCAAAATTTGGCAAACGTTGTGTGTCATTTGTGAAACGCTGTGTCGTTTGTTAAACGCTGTGTGTCGTTTGTTAAACGCTGAAAAAGTAGAAACAAATACATCGTTTAATCAGAGTTTACTGACCCTGTTTGACCTGATAATATGTATACACATGTTGTTGGTAAATAAACTCATCTCTTCTTGTTAGATTCCATCTTTGTTTTGGCGGGAAAATTCCACGTGTCTATAATTGATTCAATGTTGAGATTAGAAACAAATGCAACAAACGATAAACGACAAACTGTAGACGCACATTTAGCGATTGCATAGTTTGTCAAAGTTTGTGCAAACTTTACAAACGTATGTTAGAAAAAAATGTTCCCAACGTGTACGCACGTAGTCGTTTGTATCGTTTGTGTTAGAAAAAAAAATCACCCTAAGGTATGTAATATTATGGCCGGTGCTGATTACTAAATCACGAGACGAATCTATAATATTATTTCCGACGCTCACTCATAAATACTTTTTTAAATAAATGTTTTTTTTACTATTTCGTACTGTATATTTCAATTTCAGTGAGTTAAACATGCAACGTCAGATTACGGTACCCAAATTGTGCACATTGTATTTGATTGACTGTTACGAACATGAAAAGATATTATCTTCAATTTTGCGATATGATTATTTGTGTTAGTACAAACGTGAATTGTAAAAACAATTTTGAGACATTGATGAACCTTCTTTTGCAATATACGACAGCTTAGATTTGTAAAAAAAAAAACTGCTACAAACTGCGTGATTTGTATAGTTTTGATGCGAGTTTCCGATGTGACGTATACATCTGGTACTCGAGACAAAAAGGGGATGAAAACAATTATTTATGCGGGAATTGCGGTCTATAAAAATACTTTAAATAAATAATCTGAATTATTGCAATTATATAGTCTCTTATACAATATTGTCTCTCCGTCGTATCTGCTGTACATTGACTTAAATGTCTATATCCAAGTTGTAGGCATGGTTAA
>MJUT01024541.1:134648-153335 GCA_002080005.1 Gigantidas platifrons
GACAGGTATCCCGTGCCTTGTGCAGGATGTCTTAGTAGTATTTAACAATACTTGCGGCTGCGAGTCGAGTGCACCCTTTTTGTAACTTACAAAGCCGGGCGCGAACCCATGCCGTATTGGTGATAGGCTTGTATGAGTTGTTAGATCCAACGACCTAACTCATTGAGCCACCCGGTACCCGTTCCCCCAAGATCAACAGGAAAAAATCGCATGAAAAAGGATCAAAAGAAAAAGAAACAAACATTTAATTCAGTATTGTGACATTACATTTTAATGTATGCTTAAATAAGTTTGACTGTGTTTCGATTTACGGACAAACGACCATTGTTTTATGCTTTGGTTTTCAATAAATTTATGTGTATACGTTTCATCAATAATAAATAAAAATATTTTTTAACTTTAAATAATTGTTTCACGCGGACTACGACAGGTATCCCGTGCCTTTTGCAGGATGTCTTAGTTGATTAACTTTTTTTTCTTAAACTTTAAAAAATTGTTTCATGCGGACTACGACAGGTATCTTGTGCCTTGTGCAGGATGTCTTAGTAGGTTAACTTTTTTTTTCTTAAACTTTAAATAATTGTTTCACGCGGACTACGACAGGTATCTCGTGCAGGATATCTTAGTAGTATTTAACAAACTTGCCGAAAAGAAGGGAAACTATATATTATGACGAAATGGCTTCTTCTTGGACCATGGAGTAAAAAAATGAATGGCTAAGTAATTAGACATGTATTCAATATAGAATATTGAGTAAAAAGCATGATTGGGTAAATAATTAGACACACATGCAACATGTATAGAACACGTATCTGAACAGTTTTTGATTGATCTTAATTGGCTTTGATTACAATTAGCTATCACCCACTTTGAAGCCACAAATCAACTCAAAAAAATAATACAATCCAAGCTTATAAATGGTAATGATACGTTTGCACATTGTTTTCTTAACATAATTGATTAAAACAAAAGCAAATATCAGAATTAAAGAACGAAAATATGATGACAGCTTGCACACCTGAAAAGGAAAATAATTATGAATGAATCACTCATATTATTAAAAATGACAGTTATACAAATCTCAAGAACATACAAATATCCCATTTCTTTATTTCGCAGCGTTTAATCGTCGATGTCGGTGTTTTGGCGGCGTTTTATAGTAAATCACCGAAAAGTGGTCGATTTTTCTCTGACATTTCGCGGTGTTAACACCGCGTTTTTTTCAAATTTCACCGACATTTTCGTGATTTCACTGACGTCAGCCCACAGTGATTTCTTGCTAAATCGCGCTGTTCGTGCTGTATATATAGCCTTCCGAAGACAACATCTGTGTCCTTTCCATTTTCATCTTTTTTGTTTCGAAGCCAACATCAACATTCAATTCCCGGAATTCCCTCATCCATTTACGGACACCTACTGGAGTATTATACAGGTTTTTTTTTCATTATTTGTGTCCAAGTTTGTTTGCCGGTTGCAATACATTGATACTCTCATTTCATGTTTATTTTTATGTGGAACATACTTTAGAAGCATGTATTGTTGACATAAATATGTCAGCAGTGAGTCAAGGTTAACAGGTCAAAACCTCTTCGGGATTTTCTAGATTTTTCATTAGATAGTACGTCAAACATTAGAACACGTGTTGTCTAAAGCACTGGTTCCCAATCCTGAACAAAACTACGATGGTCGAGAACTAAACCAGTTGAATTGTAACGCCCAGCAGCGTAGGATATAAATAGACTATGTTTTAAAATTTATTCTAAAATTAAAAACAGAAAACACACATTTCGGAACAGGACAAAAGTAGAAAGGTACAAATTTTGTACACTTGCTGAAATATCCACACGCATTTTTTGTTGTTCAAATGTCAATTTTCAGATGCAATACGAAAATCAAAGTCTCTTACATAGTAAACACAATATCAATATTTCTAGATATTGAAATATCCATCCACAAAACCCGCGTTGCAACAAAGAAATACTGATAGATGAGCAAACGTGCATATAAGTACCCGATTTTAAGGGGGATTTATAATATATGAATGTTGCATGCATGCTCTTTCTGATATTTAAGTGACTCGTCCTCTTACAATTGACTCTATATATGGACTATATTTTTGTCCGGGCGGAAGGTTGCAAAACATGTTGTGTAAAGCAGTGTCTTCCGGTTTGTATGAGTGCTAGCATTAATCGATATCTCACTTATGTTCGATCGTTTAAAAAAGTAACTACAGTATTTTTATTCCAATTGTTGCAATTTGATTATGAAGTCTGAGAAATAATCATTTATTTTACAACTGGCTTCAGTTTTTGACGTTTGTTCTATATTTCCATTACCTACATTTCTATAGAACTAGAAGTTGGACCATTTGACAAATTGGCAGAGACGTATTTTTTTCTGCTGAAGACTACACAAATATGAGCTATTACAATTTGTGTGGTATTAGACCAAAGAACAGTAATATTTTCAAAGGGAGGAGGGGGGGGGGGGGGTATTACAATTTGTGTGGTATTAGATCAAAATCGTGGCAATGTTATGTCAAGATAAGTTGGTTGCTAATTTGCAGAGTATGTTCTCATCCTAGGAGGATTTTCATAGCTTTTCCATCTCCATTACCAACCAATAAGGCAAAGTAACTAATTATAAGATTAAGCTTATTGTATGCATACCTTGATTCAGCTTTTTGTCACGGGGCCCTTAACTTGGCACTGGTTTTAATATAAAATCGGTATTCATATATATATATATATATATATATATATTTATTTATTATTTACAACTTCATTATCTATAAAGTATGATTATAAACCTAGTAACACATCCATCCACATTCAAACTCATTCTCTAACTGTCCTGAGATTTACAAGAGCGCTCTATACTTTCAGACTATCCAATAGCCAAGACCACACCAATTGACACAATAAAAACTAAAAGGGACATAAATAATGGTTCTTATGTAGGGAGTTCCAAAACATAAACACAGTTGATACAATCTATCAAATTTAGCAGTTGGTCATACTGTCTGGAAAATATCATTAACTCTCTTAAAATTATTGCCTAGTCAAAATAATGAATCACAACTAATTACTGATAACAGATAGATGAAGTTTTAGCTTTATGAGATTTTCATTAAATTTGACCATACAATGTGGGACAGACACAAAGCCTATAGGTCAGACAGAACCTCTGATTCTGTCTGACCCAATGTCAGACAGGGAAAAAAATCTTTCGGGAACTCTGATACTGCTATTAATTATAAGGATGTGTGATATAGTTTCTGGTCAATTCCTTCCATTAAAACAAATAATGACAAGAGACTTACATCAATGACATCACTAGCTAGATTTCCTATATAGACTTCATATACACCATCTTCAGTGGATTTATCTGTAAAATAAAACGGAACAATGATATACAGTAAAGCCTGGTTATGTCGGGGTGAAATGAACACATGATTTTACATCTAACAAGATGAACTGTGAGCTAATGCTCACTTATGATACCCCCGCATATATGTTCAATGTGAATAAAAACCAACTAAGTCGGCAAACAGGAAGTAGGAATCTGACAGGTCCAAAAATGCTTCCCACAATATCGCATACCTATATGAAGCTTGTGACCAAATATCAGATTACTGTCATCAATAGTTGCTTAGAAAAATATGGCGAAAAATGTGCATATATGTTAAATATGTATAAAAGCAAACTAAGTCGGCAAACAGGAAGTAGGAATCTGACGGGTCCAAAAACGCTTCCCACGATATGGGGTACCTATATGAAGCTTGTGACCAAATATAAGATTTTTGCCATCCATAGTTGCTGAGAAAAATTGACGAAAAATATGCATATATATTAAATGTGTATAAAAACCAACTAAGTCGGCAAACAGGAAGTAGGAATCTGACGGGTTAAAAACCGCTTCCCAGGATATGGGGTACCTATATGAAGCTTGTGACGAAATATCAGATTTCTGCCATCAATAGTTGCTGAGAAAAAAGCGACGAAAAATTAGCATATGTTCAATGTGTATAAAAATCAACAAAGTCGGCAAACAGGAAGTAGGAATCTGATGGGTCCAAAAACGCTTCCCACGATATGGGGTACCTATATGAAGCTTGTGACAAAATGTCAGATTTGTGTCATCAATAGTTGCTGAGAAAAATGTGACGAAAAATGTGCATATATGTTCAATGTGTATAAAAACCAACTAATTCGTCAAACAGGAAGTAGGAATCTGACGGGTCCAAAAATGCTTCCCACAATATGGCATACCTATATGAAGCTTGTGACCAAATATAAGATTTCCGCCATCGATAGTTGCTGAGAAAAATGTGACGAAAAATATCATGGACGGAAGGACAGAAGGACGGACGGACAGAGGTAAAACAGTATACCCCCCTCCCCCTCTGGGGAGTGGGGGTATAATAATTATCCATGTATTCTTGGTATCCAGGATAAATTAAGTTATTAAGAACAGATCAAATATTTGACTTTGAGATAACCAAGGAAACGTCTTGTCCAAGTTTGATAAAAAGGTCACCAAATACTGCAGTCCAACTCCTACTTGTTTTTTTAATTAATGCAAATTTAACTTTTACTAAAAAAATTAAAGTAAGTTAAGATAGGATAAAAAAAAAAGTGAGTGTGTTAAATTAGCAGAGGAAAACACCAGAATGGAACAAATATTTCCCTGACATTGATGAACCAGAATGGAACAAACATTTCCCTGACATTGATGACATCACATGTGTTTCCTTCCCAGACACTATAATATCCCCTCATACTACTAATGACGATCTCGTCAAATAACACTGTTTTAAATAAAAGTTTGATTCTATGCAAAATTGAAAGTTTTAAAATTATTTAAAATCAGTTCTTCAATTCAGTAGTCAAAATTTATTTACCCACGAACAACTAAAGTTTGGAAATCCACTTTGCAATCAGTGCTTATCACCACTAACATTGTGAGTTCGAACCCCACTCAGGCAAGGTGTACTTGATACAACATTATTTGATAAAGTTTGTCAGTGACTTGTGACAGGTCGGTGGTTTTCTCCGGTTTCCTTCGTCAATAAAACTGACCGCCACGATATAACTGAAATATTGTTGAAAGTGACGCTTAACATAAAAAAAAACCTACATATTCCAAATACAAATGTACTTGGAACTCAATAAGCATCCCTTAGATAGTAATAACCTATATATAATAGTTCACAAAGATGCTTCATGCCTAACGTATTTCAGAATTTTATTTCCTTGATTGGTTGTTTAAAAAGATAATTGTATTTTTCTATGTTACTCTTTGTTTCTGATAGACATGGGGGGTCTTGTTTGTATAAATTTGTATCGTCACACAACAATAATACAAATATGACAAAATTAAAAAGAAAATAATTTTTAATTTACCATTAGATTTATTTTTTTTAATAATAGTATCATCATCTCTCCTAGTGTTTTTAGATGTTCCCTTTGATGGACATTTTTCTTCTGCTATTCTTATATTTAATTCACTGGAATATTTATCCATACAAGCAAAGCAACTCTCCTTATTAGTATATCTGACGAAGATCATTCTACAAAAAAAAGTTAAATCAATTTATACAACTGGAGCCTTTATGTTGTTGAAGCTACTCATTATATGATTAATCAGAGTTTCCAAATAAAATCTCCAGTGTTTTTTTGTTTGAATCAGTATGTATGCCTACTCACAAAATCTCCTTTTCCTTTACTCCCAAAACTAATTATATATATACATATATATACACCTGCATATTAGTGGTAAATCAATCATCAGAAACATAGACTAATCAGTCAGATGTCAGTGTCCGATCCGATGATCGATTCTTAAACATTTTGCTGTTTGTTTTTGTCTTCATACAGACAAGCATCTTGTAGATTTATCCTGGCATTCATATATGCTAACTTTATTCTGTTTGTTTTTGTCTTCATACAGACAAGCATCTTGTAGATTTATCCTGGCATTCTTCTGACACTCACTAAATACACATATTTGGACTAGTCTAATATTTATCTAATACTCGGACTAGTCAATTTTATGTCAGGTGTTACATATATGGACACAGATGTTTTCTTTTGTTCCAAATTAATGTTTACAAATTGTAAGTTCATTTTGGTGACAATCACTGGTAATAAATCTCAATATTGTAGAATAGACTATAAAAAGTTTTAACATATTCTATTAATACAAATGTTTCAATGACCATGTTTTCTAAGATTTGCAGTGTTCCTATCAGTATATTTTAAAATGTCAGTGACCATAGCAAATGAAAAAATTGTAGTCTGTGTTTTTATACTACAATTTTATTTAACTCTTTATCTTTGTCAAACTTGCTATTCAAATAAAACAAGATGAAAGGTGAGCTAATGCTCACTTATGATACCCCCGCTCTTCAGCCAACAGGAAGTAGGAATCTGACACGTAAAAAAACGCTTCCCACGATATAGGGTACCTATATGAAGCTTGTGACGAAATATCAAATTTCTGCCATTAATAGTTGCTAAGAAAAATGAGCATATATGTTCAATGTGTATAAAAAATCAACAAAGTCGGCAAACAGGAAGTAGGAATCTGATGGATCCAAAAACGCTTCCCACAATATGGGGTACCTATATGAAGCTTGTGACCAAATATCAGATTTCTGCTATCAATAGTTGCTGAGAAAAATGTGACGAAAAATGTGCATATATGTTAAATGTGTATAAAAGCCAACCACTTCCCACGATATGAGGTACCTCTATGAAGCTTGTGATGAAATATCAGATTTCTGCCATCAATAGTTACTGAGAAAAATGTGACGAAAAAGGAGCATATATGTTCAATGTGTATAAAAATCAACAAGGTCGGTAAACAGAAAGTAGGAATCTGATGGGTCCAAAAACACTTCCCACGATATGGGGTACCTATATGAAGCTTGTGACAAAATATCAGATTTGTGTCATCAATAGTTGCTGAGAAAAATGCGACGAAAAATGTGCATATATGTTCAATGTGTATAAAAACCCACAAAGTCGGCAAACAGTAAGTAGGAATCTGACGGGTCCAAAAACGCTTCCCACAATATGGCATACCTATATGAAGCTTGTGACGAAATATCAGATTTCTGCCATCAATAGTTGCTGAGAAAAATTCGACGAAAAATATCTTGGACGACGGCAGGACAGACGGACAGAGGTAAAATAGTATAACCCCCTCCCCTCCGGGGAGCGGGGGTATAATTATTTAAGTTATTATAGCCAGTAAATGCATTTAGTAGGTAATTGTCACTGATGATAGGTCACTGATGATCTATCATCAGTTGATGTTGGTATCTTGAAAATGTTACCTATTCCCATTAATACTGGGGAGGAGGGGGGGTGGCATCGTGGTCATGATCGTATAGTAGTTGGGTTTACAACTACCTATACAATAAGTGCCTATCATCACCAACATTGTGAGTTAACCCCACTCAGGCGAAACAAGTGATATGTGATAAAGTTTGTCAGTGACTTACAACAGGTCAGTGGTTTTCTTTGGGTCCTTCGGTTTCCTCCACCAATTAAACTGACTGCCACAAAATTGAAATTTGTTGAAAGCGGCATTAAACACCATAAACCAAACCAACCCATCATCACTACTGCATATACCATTTTTATTAAAAACTCAGTTTTCATTAGATTTGCAAATATTTAAATATTGTAATGAATATTTGACTTACCTTGGAATTAAATGAACTTCAAACAATCCTGGAAATTCACTAAATTTTACTTCTAAACTCTGAAATAGAAATACCCAAACATCCAGTGATATTGTGTAAAGATCACAACAAAATATGATTTGTAGTCATCATTGAAAATACCACTGTCAAATTAAGAACAGCAAGATAAGCTTTGTTTTTAAAGGTCATCCTAAAAAATAGGGGTTTGCTGTTTCCCCGACCTACAACTTCTACAAACTAGAGGCTCTGGAGAGCCTGTCATCGCTCACCTGGTAATAATTGGCAGGGTAAATCCTTAGGAACGTGAAGTCTAACAAAGATTCATATTTTCTTGCGACTTAAGACACAATTTGCTTACTATTGAATGTGTGCTCCATAAATTCTGAAAACCTAAAGTCAAAATTAAAATCTCCCATGGTAAGTATATTAGACTGCTTAAGTTTTAATTCTTGAAGAAGGTCATCAACAAGCATATTTTTCAAGTCTTTCTGTTTGCAGATAGGAGCAGCATAGAACAAATCAAGTCAACTGGCTTGGTACTTTCTGAGAAGAACAACTCAGTACAAATTCCCATTGGGTCTTGTAGGCTTCTATGTTAAACTTTGTTCGTCTATGGTGGCCATCTTGAATTTCCAATCGGAACCAAATTTACAATTTAGGTAGAGGACCATCCATAGATCATTCACATCAGAAAACAAATTCAATTGAATCAGTAGTTTCTGACCAGAAGATTTTTAAAGATTGACAAATCAGAAAACATTATCTACCCCTGGCAGCCATGTTTAATTACCGATCAGCACCAAAATTACAATTCTGGTAAAGGACCTACCGGTATGTTAAACTTCATCCGTCAATGGAGGTCACCTTGAATTTCCAATTTGCACCAAAATAATAGATCAGGTGTAGAACCATCCAAGTAACATTCATATAATGCAAAATATTCAATTTGTTGAGTAGTTTCTCACAAAAAGGTTTTTCAATGAAATTCCCATACAGTCCAATGGTCCGCTGATGGCGGCCATATTGGATGGAGGTCTGGGTCACTGGATATAATGTTGAAAGTTGACCATTTAAGTACATTCATGCCATGTTTGCTTTAAATTGGCTAACTGGTTTCAGAGGAAAAAAAATTTAAACATTTTTCCCATAGGGTCCTATGTTAAAACTATGTTCGCTGACGGTGGCCATCTTGGATGGAGGTCGGGGTCACAGGACATAATTTTAAAAGTTTACCACCTAAGGACCATTCATGCCATGTTTGATTTAAATTGGCTTACTGATTTCAGAGGAAAAAATTTCTAAACATTTTTCCCATAGGGTCCTATGTTAAAACTGTTTGCTGATGGTGGCCATCTTGGATGGAGGACATTATTTTGAAAGTTGACCACCTAAGGACCATTCATGCCATGTTTGCTTTAAATTGACTTACTGCTATCAGAGGAAAATTTGTTTAGACATTTTTCCCATAGGGTTCTATGTTAAAACTAAGTCGAGTCATGGTGGCCATCTTGGATATGCGATCGGCACAAAAATAACAAATTTAGTAGAGGACCATCCAGTCATCATTTCTATAATGTTACAATTCCATCGGCTGAGTAGTTTCTGACAAGAAGATTTTCAAAGTTTCAACCAATCAGAACACATTATTGGCCCTGGCGGCCATGTTGGATTTCCGATCTGCACCAAAATAACAAATTTAGTAGAGGACCTCCCAATGAACATTTCTGCCAAATTTGGTCCAAATCAGTTCAGTGGTTTCAAAGAAGAAGAAGAAAGTATGAAAAAGTGATGACAAAAGCTCACATGACCCTTTGGGTCAGGTGAGCTAAAAATACCAAAATAGTACATTTTTATAGTAAAAATGTGCCATATATAGCAAAAAAAACCCAAACAAATTCAAAATAAAAGGCCGTTGGCTACTGGTCCCCCGACGCCAAGGTTATATCGTAAGATTAAATTTTGAAACTACTGTAAACTAGAGGTTCAGGTGAGCTTGTATCACTCACCTGACTTAAATAATTCTGAAAGGGGACCACCCAAGGACCATTTTGAAGTAATAAAAAAGGGGAGTAACTCTGGTTAGTTTTGTTGAAAAATCATCATTATCGAACTTGACCTAGATATTCACGAGTAACACTTACATACCAAACCTAGTTTCAATCTGACTTTTTGTTCACAAGTTATAATTTGGAAACCCAAAAATTAGCAATTTTGAAGAATAAAAAGGGATGTAACTCTGGTAAGATTTGTCGAAAAATGATCACTATTGAACTTGACCTAGATATTCATGAGATACACTTACATAACAAACCTAGTTTCAATCTGACTATTTGTTCCCATGTTACCATCTGGAAACCAAATATTTAGCAATATTGAGGTATAAAAAGGGGCATAACTCTAGTAAAAATGGTCGAAAAATTGTCATTATCGAACTTGACCTAGATATTCATAAGATACACTTACATGCCACACCCAGCTTCAATCTGACTTTTCATTCACAAGTTATCAGGAAACCAATTCGGGACACACGGACGAAGTATAAAAAGGGATGTAACTCTGGTAAGATTTGTCGAAAAATGATCACTATTGAACTTGACCTAGATATTCATGAGTTACACTTACATACCAAACCTAGTTTCAATCTGACTATTTGTTCCCAAGTTATCATCTGGAAACCAAATATTTAGCCATTTTGAGGTATAAAAAGGGGCATAACTCTAGTAAAAATAGTCGAAAAATTGTCATTATCGAACTTGACCTAGATATTCATAAGATACACTTACATACCAAACGTAGCTTCAATCTGACTTTTCATTCACAAGTTATCATCTGGAAACCAAAAAGCACACGGACGGACGGACGGACACCCATTTCTATAGTCCCCTTCGACGAAGTGTCGGGGGACAACTACTCATGAAATATTTTGATATGGACAATTTCTGGTGGTTTGGTTAGGAAACAATAAACCAATATTTGATTATGGATGGAACAACTTTCTAGACAATGGCCAACAAGATGAACTGTGAGCTAATGCTCACTTATGATACCCCCGCTCTTCGGCCAACAGGAAGTAGGAATCTGACAGGTCAAAAAACGCTTCCCACGATATGGGGTACCTATATGAATCTTGTGACCAAATATCAGATTTCTACCATCAATAGTTGCTGAGAAAAATGCGATGAAAAATGGGCATACATGTTCAATGTGTATAAAAATCAACAAGGTCGGCAAACAGGAAGTAGGAATCTGATGGGTCTAAAAACGCTTCCCACGATATGGCATACTTATATGAAGCTTGTGACCAAATATAAGATTTCTGCCATCAATAGTTGCTGAGAAAAATGTGCATATATGTTCAATGTGTATAAAAACCCACTATAGTCCATTTGACTTCTATAAAACCTATAGAAAAAATTTCTTAAAAATCCAGTTTTCAAATCAACAATTTTATTTCTAGATGTATATTAATATATGATATATACGAACTCTGACAATTAATTTCAAAATTTTTGGTCAATTATTAAAAAAGTTATCCATTAGGTCTCTATGTTAATTATATTTTCTGAAGTGTAAAAATCTGGCTGGAGTGAGTACAAATAACAGACTGTACCATGTGACATAAGACATTTAAATATTAATGGACATCAATAACAATTGACAATCACCTTAATGGTCAGTTGATGAGTAGTCTTTTAATATTTAAATATCCTATGTCACATGGTGTAATGAAATATACAGTCAAACCTGCCGTAACGGTCACCTTTATATAATGGTCACCTGGTCATAACGGTCACTTTCGTGCTCTCCCAGTGCATTTTACTATATATTTTAATTCGATATAGCGGTCACCTGTTCAATGCGGTCAGCGGTCACCATTTATAAGTAATTTTCAGTGTAAAACCCTATGTATAACGGTCAATTTTATTTTAAAAATAATACCGGAAGTGATTTCGGAAGATCGGTATTTTTCTCAAATGTACCAAAAATCCTGAGGTGTTACAAAATATATTGACTAATTTAATTAATTAAATAAACAAACACATTTTGTTTTGTGAATCGTAAATGACATAAAGGACAGTTTATTCCCGGGCGGTATTGGGGATTATTATTCATTACGACGAGAACAGAAATTCACCCACCAAAAATATTTTGTATCTAGTGCATCATGTCAAAATCATCAACATCCGTAAATAGGAAAGCTTTGAAATTTGACAACAAAGTGAAAGTGATAAATCATTGTGATGTTGGGAAAAGTTGTCGGACTGTGGGCGATGAGATGGGTGTTGGTCATACCCAGATAATAAACATTCTTTAAAGAAAATGCGAGATTCTTTACGATTTTGAAAACAACGTTCCCAGTTCAACCTCGTGTTACTGGAAATTTACGATTTTGAAAAACAATGCTTCCAGTTTAGTATACTTTTGTTTATTAAATATCTTTATTTATTTATTTGTATGTTTTATTCAAATCATATCATATTGAGATAATTTCATCAACAATAAATGTAAACCAGAGTAAAATTACGACAGGAACAAAATAACCAGTAAAACATTATTAAAAACATAAGATGTAATGAAAAATGTTTATTTACAACTAACGTGCAATATTTTGTCAAAAAATCAAAACCCTTCACATAAAGGTCACCTGTATATAGTGGTCATTTTGTCAATCTCCCCCAGGTGACCACTATAGACAGGTTTGACTGTACATTGAAAGCACATGTCTGTTATATTGTTTTGATGGTTGGGCTCTTACACTATTTGTACTCACTCCATGCAAATTTTTATACTTCAGAAAATATAATTAACATAGACTTAATGGGTAACATTTTTAATAATGGACCAAAATTTTTGGAATTAATTGTCAGAGTTCGTATATATCATACATCTAGAAAATAAATTGTTGATTTGAAAACTGGATTTTTAAGAATTTTTTTCTGTAGGTTTTATAGAAATCAAACGGACTATAAGTCGGCAAACAGGAAGTAGGAATCTGATGGGTCCAAAAATGTTTTCCACGATATGGGGTACCTATATGAAGCTTGTGACCAAATATCAGATTCCTGCCATCAATAGTTGCTGAGAAAAATGTTGACGAAAAATGTGCATATATGTTCAATGTGCATAAAAACCAACTAAGTCGGCAAACAGGAAGTAGGAATCTGACAGGTCCAAAAACACTACCCACAATATGGCATACCTATATGAAGCTTGTGACCAAATATCAGATTCCTGTCATCAATAGCTGCTTAGAAAAATGCGATGAAAAATGTGCATATATGTTAAATGTGTATAAAAATCAACAAAATCGGCAAACAGGAAGTAGGAATCTGACAGGTCCAAAAACGCTACCCACAATATGGCATACCTATATGAAGCTTGTGACCAAATATCAGATTTCTGCCATCAATAGTTACTGAGAAAAATGTAACAAAAAATATCTTGGACGGACGGAAGGACGGACAGACAGACAGAGGTAAAACAGTATACCCCCCTCCCTCTTCGGGGAGCGGGGGTATAAAAATAATATTTACCTATTATACTATTTAGAGAATAGCTAGCTATATTATTTACCTGTTTTACTTTGTACAGAATAGCCAACAATAATATTTACCTCTTTTGTAGCATCGTCACTTTCTTTAAACCTTGGATAACATAGGGTATAGTGCCCCCTCATGTTAGGTACAATGTCCGGGTATTTTTCGCTACCAGAGCTACTGTGGTTAGTGTTATTATTTCTCCTTCTGCCCTTATTCCCCTCAGACGAACATCCTCCTACTAAAATAACATTCAGTTTATATTTTATAAAAAGATTTTATTCACGGACGAATAGATTGTCGGACTTAAGTTTGAATGGGGACCTCCCAAGAACAATATCAGCCGAGTTTGTTTTAAACTGAACCAGTGCTTTCAAAATTGATTTTCTGCCAATAACAAACAACATACAATAAATGGAAAGTCAAGGTTAAAACTCCTTGTGGCTTTGTGTATTACAAATGATAAAATAATCACAATTCATCATATATTTGAACAGTTGTGTTTTTTATGGACTGTTCTATCTGATAGCAAGGCTTATTGTGATCACGTTAGTATATTAGTTGAATTTCCATGCAATCAGTTCCTATACCCATTAAAGTAACTAGCTGTACTTGATACAACTTTATATGATAAAATTTATCAGTGACTTACAACAGGTCAGTGGTTATCTGTGGGTAACCTGGTTTCATCCAACACTGTAACTATCTGCCACAGTATAAATTTTCTGATATCATATAGATAAATTCCCTCTGAGATGTCTCTCTATTATCATGTCCTCCTCATACAGCAAAATAAACCAGTTTGGTTCTTGTGGTTACTATCCAACTATGTTCAATTTTTTTTTTTTAACATTTTTTTAAGATATCACCATGTACATTTTTGTATTTTTCTTATTACTGTTGGAATCTTGAACTTTTGTGTGGTTGACAGAACAGACAACTTTAAAATGTATGCTGTTAGATATAAGTGATACATTTGTGAGAAAAAATGCTGTGACATAGTATATCTGTACATTTTTAATAAATTTAAGGTGCATAACCTTAGCCAGGACAACTTGAGAGTGAGTGAGTGAGTAATCGTTGTTTAATGTCAACTATCGCAACATGGCAAGAACAAATTGCATTCAATGAGATGATAAGGATGTGCAATTTTAACTAAACCAACATGCTTTTAAGTAGGATATTTATATTTACTGTTGCATGCCTAGCGGAGAAGCAGCAAATACCAATTTCCTAATGTATGGTTTGACCAGACTAGAGATGGAACCTACGAGCACACTTACCGTTACACCACCAATGTGGTTGAGTACAATACAACTGGCATATTTATTTTTAGCAAACATTGTATGTGATGCATTTTATTTGTATGAACTATTATAGCAACTTTACTATAAGATGAATATTTAAAAGCAAATTTTGTATACTTTTCATTTAGGAACTCGTATGAAACCTTCATACTGAAGTTCTTAACTCATAAAAAATATTACAATATATGAACTTAATTTGATGCACATTTTAGCTTGATCTGTGAGAAAATGACCTACCATATTAAAGATTTAAATAAATTTGGTTAAATAGGGAAGCAAATGATAACAAGGCAGACCCATTTTTTTCAACAAAGGGCAATAATTAGAGTATAAATGGATAGAGATTATATACCATAATTCCTTTAATTTTTTAAGAATTAAGGACATAACTCAAAGATCTCTTAAAAGAAGTTATTACTATAGATCTCAAACGCTCACAACAGGACTTTAACTACTTTCAAACTTGGCTTAAATTGGGCCCAGTGATGTTAGGGGAGAAGATTTTTTTTTAAATTATATATACCATAGACCATAGACGACGACAGCCAACCAAGTGATGAAAAAAGCTCACAGGACCCTATGTGTCAGGTGAGCTAAAAACAGATTAAACAATAAACACAACACATACAAAAACTAGAGGCTCCCTGGAGCTTGTAATCGCTCACCTGGTTTTCAATTTGAAATCTAAAGTTAATAGAAAATGGGAGTGTTACGCATTTTTTTGAAAGTGGGCCACCCAAATATCATTTCAACTCAAATTTCTGAGCAAAAGATTTAGATGTGATTTTTATCTCATAATATTCCTAAACGGAATAAACTGGCAGAAAAAATCTCACAGAAAAACCCAGCATATATGTTAAACTACTCATTGCCATGTAGCTGCAGTTAAATTTGAGCTAATTTTGACTTATACTAAAGCAGCAATGGACAATTGAAGAAATTTTTATTTTTAGTAACAGCAGCCATCTTGAATGGAGGGCGGGGCTGTCGCACACAATATTGAAAGGGGACCACCCAAGGACCATCCCAGCCAAATTTGCTTTAATTTGGTTCAGCAGTTTCAGAAGAGAAGATTTAAATGTGATCTTTTATCAAAAAATACTTAATTTGCATAATCAGTATAAATCGGCCGAAAGAAAAAGTTCACAGAAAAAAAATTGGAATATATGTTAAACTACTCCTTGCCATGTAGCTGCAGTTAAAATTTGAACTCATTTTGACTTATACTAAAGCAGCAATGGACAATTAAAGAAATTTCTATTTTTAGTAACAGCAGCCATCTTGAATGGAGGGTGGGACTATCGGACATACTTTTGAAAGAGACCAACCAAGGGACCATCCTTTCAAGGTTTGGTTTAATTTGGTTCAGCGGTTTCAGAGGAGAAGATTTAAATGTGATCTTTTATCAAAATATGCCTAATTTGCATAATCGATATAAATCGGCTGAAAGAAAAATTTCACAGAAAAACCCGGAATATATGCTAAACTACTCCTTGCCATGTAGCTGCAATTAAAATTTGAGCTCATTTTGACAGATACTAAAGCAGCAATGGACAATTAAAATTTCATCTCCCCATTTTTCTATTTTTAGCTTGACGGCCGTTTTGGTTGGAAGTCGGGATCTTCGGATCCAATTTTGAAAGGGGACTACCCAAGGACCATTCCAGCAAAGTTTGGTCTAAATTGGCTCAGTGGTTTCTGAGGAGAAGATTAAAATGTGAAAAGTTTACAATGGACGAAACCTGATGGCAAAAGTTCACATGGCCTTTGGCCAGGTGAGCTAAAAAAGGACAACAACTCCAAAATGGGTAATGGGATTCACTTCAAAATTGCAGGGTAGATAGATCTTGACATGCTGCACATTTTTGCAATTTAAACTTAACATCTATCTCTTATAATTTTTTAAATATAAGACAAAAAGTATTAAAATTAAAAAAAAAAATTGATGAAAAAAGGGCAATAACTCCAAGATGGGTAATCAGATTTTCTTCAAAATTGCAGAGTTGGTAGATCTTATCATGCTGAACATGTTTGCAATTCAAACTTATCATCTATCTCTTATAGTTTTTGAAATAAAAAATGAAAAGTATTAAAATTAAAATTTGATGAAAAAAAGGGCAATAACTCCAAAATGGGTAATGGGATTTACTTCAAAATTGCACGGTATGGAGATCTTGATATGCTGCACATTTTTGCAGTTTCAACTTATCATCTATCTCTTATAGTATTTGAAATGAAAAATGAAAAGTATTAAAATTTTGAAAATTTGATGAAAAAGGGGCAATAATTCCAAGATGGGTAATTAGAATTTCTTCATAATTGCAGGGTATGTAGATCTTGACATGCTGAACATTTTTGCAGTTTCAACTTATCATCTATCTCTTATAGTTTTGGAAATAAAGAGGGAAAAGTATTAAAATTTTGAAAATTTGATGAAAAAAGGGCAATAACTCCAAGATGGGTAATCAGATTTTCTGCAAAATTGTAGGGTTGAACATGTTTGCAATTCAAACTTATCATTTATCTCTTATAGTTTTTGAAATAAAAAACGAAAAGTATTAAAATTTAGAAAATTTGATGAAAAAAGGGGCAATAACTCCAAGATGGGTACTCAAATTTTCTTCTGAGTTGCAGGGTAGGTAGATCTTGATATGCTGCACATTTTTTCAGTTTCAACTTATCATCTATCTCTTATAGTTTTTGAAATAAAGAGCGAAAAGTATTAAAATTTTCAAAATTTGATGAAAAAAGGGCAATAACTCCAAGATGGGTAATCAGATTTTCTTCAAAATTTCAGGGTAGTTAGATCTTGCCGTGCTGATCATTTTTATCCCATGTCAGATTTCTGATATCATTAACGGTTTTTGAGTTATTACCAAAAACGCGCAATTTTACCATATGTTCTATTTTTAGTAACAGCGGCAATGTTGATTGGTGCCCGGCTTCACCGGACACAAATTTGAAACTAGAAACCCTAGTGACGATTCAGACAAAGTTTGGTTCCAATTGATCTGGTAGTTTCAGAGGAGAAGATTTTTGAAAAAGTTTACGACGTACGACAGACGACGGACACCAAGTGATGGCAATAGCTCACCTGACCCTTCGGGTCAGGTGAGCTAAAAATGTGGTAACGTTCATGCCAGTTCATAGATAATTTTAGCTGTGAGATATTTATAATTCATTGAACAGTGCCCCATAAAAGTCAGTATCCTGTACAACTGTCCTCTATGAGCTGGTTCTCATAGAAAAGATCCATTTGCCATTTACCGAAGAAGATAGAGACTGTGCTGATTGTAGTCCATTACACTCATGATATATCACATTTAGTAATACTATGCTATATAGATTGTAAACAATGGAACTACCTGCAGCCATCTTGGCAACCAATGGTGTGTAACTACTCGTAGTATCAACAATTCCAAACATTCTATAGGCCATGTCTTTATCACTGAACTCTAGTCTATAATAAAACAAAGAAGTCAAATAAAGTAACAAACATCCTGTAAGCCATGTCTTTATCACTGAACTCTAGTCTATAATAAAACAAAGAAGTCAAATAAAGTAACAAACATCCTGTAAGCCATGTCTTTATCACTGAACTCTAGTCTATAATAAAACAAAGAAGTCAAATAAAGTAACAAACATCCTGTAAGCCATGTCTTTATCACTGAACTCTAGTCTATAATAAAACAAAGAAGTCAAATAAAGCATGTCTTTATCACTGAACTCTAGTCTATAATAAAACAAAGAAGTCAAATAAAGTAACAAACATCCTGTAAGCCATGTCTTTATCACTGAACTCTAGTCTATAATAAAACAAAGAAGTCAAATAAAGTAACAAACATCCTGTAAGCCATGTCTTTATCACTGAACTCTAGTCTATAATAAAACAAAGAAGTCACATAAAGTAACAAACATCCTGTAAGCCATGTCTTTATCACTGAACTCTAGTCTATAATAAAACAAAGAAGTCAAATAAAGCATGTCTTTATCACTGAACTCTAGTCTATAATAAAACAAAGAAGTCAAATAAAGTAACAAACATCCTGTAAGCCATGTCTTTATCACTGAACTCTAGTCTATAATAAAACAAAGAAGTCAAATAAAGTAACAAACATCCTGTAAGCCA
>MJUT01024541.1:164774-194141 GCA_002080005.1 Gigantidas platifrons
TTAGGGGTATTGATACATACTGAGTGGTATATATGTGTTTTAGGGGTATTGATTTTACTCTATTTCTATGATTTTCCCATTGGATTTAGGAACTGTTCTGATATTTTTCCATTGTTTGTTTTTCATGTGATGCCTAAATGATATAGTTTCTAAGAAAAAAAAAGCATTAAGATTTTGTACACAAGTATATGATATAGTAAACACTATTATGATCAGCATCTGATAGGATAAACACAATGTTGTCTACCCTCAGTATATATTTTATCAACCTTGATAAGTGTTTTAAATATGTGAATTGTAATATTTTAGAATGTGTAACATGCCAATATGAATATTTTAGAATGTGTAACATGCCAATATTAATATTTTAGAATGTGTAACATGCCAATATTAATATTTTAGAATGTGTAACATGCCAATATTAATATTTTAGAATGTGTAACATGCCAATATTAATATTTTAGAATGTGTAACATGCCAATATTAATATTTTTATTACAGTTTAACACAATAGGTTCCGGTTCTATTGTTGGTATAGATGGACGGAAAAGCGAAGACACTAGTCCAAAGTTAGAGAATGATGATATTCCACCAGAAAAGTTACCTGATGGTAACTATGCCCCTGATACAGGATTGACAAAGAGAGGTAATACAAGTTCATTTCATTTATAGCCAAGCTAATTCATTGTATATGTATTCTACAGGAACATGATATATGTTTGTATTTATCGTAAGCTGTTTTTAAAACCTTATCTATATTGTATATATTGCAAGACAGGAAACAGTAAGTATTAGTGGTATCACTTTTTCCTCTTCCTGCTATTTTGCTATTGAATTTTGGAGCCGTTCTGCCACTATGATATTTATATAATAATGTGGTCTTGTCCAGGTAATATGCCAAAATATTACCCAGGTCTGAGAGACATATTACCCGACACCGAAGACCACATTAATATCATTATTATACTGAGTGTCTAATTAAATTGTCTAGGTAATATGCCAAAATATTACTGTACCAAATATCACTACAGAAACTTACACGAAGAATAAATGATATTTGTTTTTAATTATACCTCCGCTCCCCGAAGGGGAAGGGGGGACATACTGTTTTACCTCTGTCCATCTGTCCATCCATCCGTCCGTCCAAGATATTTTTCGTTGCATTTTTCTCAGTAACTGTTGATGGCAGAAATCTGATATTTGGTCACAAGCTTCATATAGGTACCCCATATCGTGGGAAACGTTTTTGGACCCAGCAGATTCCTACTTCCTGTTTGCCGATTTTGTTGATTTTTATACACATTGAACATATATGCCCATTTTTCGTCACATTTTTCTAAGCAACTATTGATGGTAGAAATCTGATATTTTGTCACAAGCTTCGTATAGGTATGCCATTTCGTGGTAAGTGTTTTTTGACCCATCAGATTCCTACTTCCTGTTTGTCGAAGAGCGGGGATATCATAAGTGAGCATTAGCTCACAGTTCATCTTGTTTCCTATATATCTGTATACAATGTAGCATTAGTTGTCTTTTAAAATATTTAGAAGAAGCATATTGGAGGACATCTCTTACTTAATATTTCTGGTTTACTGCATCTTTACAACTTGACATGATTAAAAACTATCTATGATGAATAATGCAAGAAGAGTTTGAAGATACAAATGGGGTGATCAGAATCCTTAAATTGATGATGGACAGACAACACAATGGCTAAAAGATACCAAAGGGGTGATCAGAATCCTTAAATTGATGATGGACAGACAACACAATGGCTAAGAGAAGTAGGACCAAAAGGACAAACAACAATCTACAAAACATATACATAAAACTTAAGATCGAGTAACACAAGCCCCACTAAAAAGTGGGGGTGAAATCAGGTGCTCTGGAAGGGTAAGCAGTTCCTGCTTTAATAGTTAATTAACATTTATTCTTAGTCCCTTGAACAAAATAACTATATTTTACTGGGAATGATGAGAATATCTAGATTTGTGAGAAAATGTGAAAGTATTGTTATAGCATTCAAAAAAATAAAGATAAGAAAAATCTGATATCAAAAATATGTTATAATTAATCACCATGGAAATAAATCATGAAATTCATCATGAGTGAAAATTAATGCATTTTACACTCGTGATAATTGCTACACATTTCTATGTGGCAAATCTTTCGTTCGTTTATTATATAATTTCTCGAAAAAATTTAAAGAAATCTTGTACAATTTTACATAAACGGATAGATTATCTTCCTAATGGTTACATTTTTAAAATGAGCAGTGGGTTGGCAGTGTAATCCCTACTATCATGAGGTAATATACTTATATAATATATCCACCCAATAGGAGCACTGGCAAGGCATTTATAACAAATCAGGGCTCACGTTGGAGGGCGATTCGGGCAAAGAAGTCGCCTTGTGAAGATTGACTTCGCTTTCTCGTTGGTCAAAAGAGAAGTTCAAGTCGCCTTATAATTTTGAAGAGTCGCCCTATGTCGCCGGCCTTGTATTTTCTCCACTTGTCCATTATTGAAATCTATCGTATCCGTTATTACGTATTTTGAAAGTGTTTTTCTTGGAAAGTAATCCATTACGGTTTATAGAAACTTTAATTTCGTTCATTAGATCTTTTGTTTACTGTTTATATATGCCCGGCTTAAAAGAAAACTATTTGTATTTGTTTTTCCTAAAACAAACAACAATGGCGCCATTTTAGTAAGGGGACGCAATGCGGTACTGTGCTACCTGAAATAATGACCAAACTTTTTGTCCGCAGCTACTTTCAACAAAACGAACTTTTGATTTATTTTGTCTCATTTCTGTGACATAAAATCATAGTTCTCATATCAATTATGTTCATATATGCGAAGATTGCAATTCAAATACCGTTGAAATGCACGTAGACGCTTCAGATTTTTATCCACCCGCATTGGTATTTTATACTCGACACCGGGTTGATATATATTACGACATGTGTAAACGTTAATGCATATATCCAATTAAAAAATAAACTTGGAACTACAGTAGCTTTCCTCCGTTGTTGCAATCTGATTTGAGGTCTGGCAAATAATAATTACAGCCTCTACTGTCTTCAGTTTTTGACTGACAGTGGCAATTTACATTTGTGCTATATTTTCATTCTCAAGCTAAATATTGTTGAACCATTGAGCAAATTGAAAGAGACATCATCCTTCTGCTGAAGATCACACAGATATGATCATGAGTTATTACAATTTGTGTGGTCACAATACAGTAATATTTCAAAAGGAAAAAAAGGTTAATCGGCAGAAGCAGAAAGGGGGGTGGGGTACATATAAAAATCACTGGTATGCAAGGCTCCAATAGTCAAGGTAGACAGAAATAAAAATGTGACATTAAATAGATGTCCTTAAGGTAGTTATGAATAAAAAACCCAGAACAAATCAGTCAAGACAGTCTTGATTATTTACTATATTTGGGCAGGGTAATGTAAGAGGGGTCGCGAAACAATGTTTCGATTAATCACAATTAACTTCTTCCAGAAGTCTCTCCACTTCTCTTTGTTGTCTCCCACTTCTCCCTGTGAGCTCCCTGAAAGAGAAGTCACTTCTCTTTCTAATTTGAAAGTAGTGGGAGCCCTGCAAATGTAAAATCTCTTTCAGATTCTGGTGGTTAAAACTTAAAGTTTTCCATTACAACAATATCCTATAAAGTTATGCATTCGGTCCATGGTTCATCACCTGTTGTCCTTTAAAACGTCAGTGGAGTTCAACTGAAATGACAAGAGAGTGTTTATTAAGTTTTTAGTTGCCATATTAGAGTACAACTTGTTATAATAATGTGTCATATATTTGGACCATCAAGTTAACTTTGACATTCTCACTGTAGATATACTTGTTATAATAATGTGTCGTATATTTGGACCATCAAGTTAACTTTGACATTCTCACTGTAGATATACTTGTTATAATAATGTGTCGTATATTTGGACCATCAAGTTAACTTTGACATTCTCACTGTAGATATACTTGTTACTTGCATGAAATATGATTTAAGGGGTTATGGTGTTTAACGCCACTTTCAACAATATTTCAGTTATATCGTGGAAGAAAAAGTACCCTTAGAAAACCACCGACCTACCGCAAGTACACATTGCCACCAGCGCAATTGGAACTCACAACTTTAATAGTGATAAGCACTGATTGTACATGTAGTTGTAAATACGACCATGACCACGAGGGCCCTTAATATTAATTAAAAGTTCCCATATAATGCATTTTGTGATTTTGTTGTAGTAATCAATAAATTGTCATCATGATAATAAAATTACCATTGTATTAATTATAGATGCACGAGAGGGACTGTTCGGTAAAGTTCAATCAGCAGGAACAACTGTGCAGAATGAAGATAAGAAAGGTAGGAAAAACAAACACAAGAATATAACTACACTTGTTTTCATCTCATTTTAAGTCTTTAAATGCTCCTGGTTCAAACATAAACCTAGCGACTCTGGAGGTGAATATTCATTATTAATTTTTCAAAGTGGACGTCGAAATATGAAAGCTTATAAAGAGAACGATTGAAATCTTACCCTTGGGTGTCTGAGATTTCTCGATCTTGACCTGTCACCGGTGTTAGATTCTATTATTCTCACTAATGAGACAGCACAGTTCCTATTTTTAGCTGTGTGAGATATCCTTGTCTCAACCCGTGGGTGAGATAAGAATTTCACGCTACTTTTCCCGTAAAAATGTTACATTTCGCAAAATGTCATTCTAAGGCGGGAATGTCATATTATATACCTGTTTGATAGCTGAATAACAGATATAAATTAAAATACAGAATCCAACTGTATTAAATATATTTGTGTCTTTTATTTTCATTTTTTTCGTATTTCTAGATGTCCTTTTCCGTACCTTGGACGTCATTCTTCAATGACGTCAAAATATGTGTCACGTCATATTTCATGTATGGAGTGTCTCATGAAGGAAAATACTGTACTTTCAATAAAATAATAGTGAGAAAAAGAATCAAACATCGGTAAGAGGACAAGACGGAAAAATCTCAGACACCCGTGGGAAAGATTTCCATTGGTCTCCAACTCGGCGGAGCCTCGTTGGAGACGAGAAATCATTCCCTTGGGTGTCTGAGATTTTTCCGTCTTGTCTTCTTACCGGTGTTAGATCCTTTATATCTGCAAGACATAGTACTGCTAGGCAAACTTCTTTATCTGGAATTCATGGAATTACCACAGTAAAATCTGTGTTTATTTTTTTTTTTAGATCCAATCAATATGTTTATAGAAAAAACAAATGCATTCATGAAGAAGTTCTCCCTGAAACGTTTGAAGATGGGATCCATTATTAACTTGCTTGACAAATTAAAGATGAGAGAGAGTAAGGAGAAAATGAGCAAGGTTATGAAAACAATTAAGGTATGTTAATTAGGGTACTTTGGGGATCACTGTTATAAAACAATTAAAATGTGATAATGAAGGTACTTTAGGGAGAAATGTTATAAAAACAATTAGGGTATGTTAATTAGGGTACTATGGGGATCACTGTTATAAAACAATTAAAATGTGATAATGAGGGTACTTTAGGGAGAAATGTTATAAAAACAATTAAGGTATGTTAATTAGGGTACTTTGGGGATCACTGTTATAAAACAATTAATATGTGATAATGAGGGTACTTTAGGGTGAAATGTTATAAAAACAATTAGGGTATGTTAATTAGGGTACTATGGGGATCACTGTTATAAAACAATTAAAATGTGATAATGAGGGTACTTTAGGGAGAAATGTTATAAAAACAAGTAAGGTATGTAATAAAATTGTTTTAAGTGTCACATATTGATTGCCATAAAATATCACATATAAAATATACAAATAAATCAATCAATATCCAGCCAAAGTCTGACTTATGAGACATTATAAAATACATATATACAGAATAAAAACCGACAATTACATATTCAATATAAAAAAAAACAACAAGAAACACCCTTGCAAAAATAAAAATCTTAAACTTGAAACATACTGGTAAAAGCAAAAGTTATTAATTTTAAAATATACTTGCTAATAAAAATCTTAAACTTTAAAACATACTTATAAAAACCAAAAATCTTTAACTTTAAAACATGATTGCAAATAAAAATAATATAAAAATCTTAAATATTTTCAATATTAGAAACAATAAAGAATATAAATTATATGAAAATCTCTTATAAATGGGTTTTACGTTTAATTTAAAAATTTATCTAAAATATCTAAAAT
Organism: Gigantidas platifrons; assembly: GCA_002080005.1. NCBI lineage: Eukaryota > Metazoa > Mollusca > Bivalvia > Mytilida > Modiolidae > Gigantidas > Gigantidas platifrons. Next base: position 171,025 of record MJUT01024541.1, read on the forward strand.
AATAAATCTTAGGAATTTAACGTGCAAAGCGTTTTCTACGCATGTAAAACTTATGTAGACATTTGCAAAAGTAATGTTGGATTTCTGTACAGTGCATCATATTGATGAATTTATCGTCATTATTAAGAGTATAAAAATTGTCTATATGCTTTGAGCATTCATAATACAAGTCACATCTGAAATCACTATATAACGGATAGTCCAAGAGGAAATGTTTCTCGTTTTCAACTACTCCCATGTCACACAATTCGCAGTCTATGTTCTACTGGAGTAGGCAGCCTGGAGTATCTGCCAGTTTCAATCGCAATCGGAAGAGCCCCAGAGCGAAAAAGGGCCATTGTCCATCTTTCCATTCTTGACATGCTTACTTTGATGTATTGTTCAGTTTTAACAGAGTTCTTATAGAGTCTATAAGTTTATTTCCATTTTTTACGTTTCTTCTGTCATCAAAAAGCTCAGAAAACCACTCTGTGCTGTCTAGTTCTAAAAGTTTATCACTAACCACTCTCATCGCACATTTAGTAGATATAGATATACTGTAAATTCAGAAATTATTGCGTGCATTTATTATTGCGATTCCTCAACCGCCGACAAAAATGCGAAGTTTAATTATTGCGACGTGCCAAGATAAAGAAGAAAAAAAATTGATGTAAATTTTTATCTAAACGTGCGTTTTCGTTTTCGTATTTGTATGTCGTTAATCCCCTTGTAAGCCACTGTCATGTTTAACTTTAATTAAAGTGAATACACATTTTTCTTTGTACACAAATTGTTCACGTGATTGAGAATCTAGAAAGAATTCCACATGTTGTAAATGTATTATCGATCAAAGCGTGCTTGTGGGGATCTAGAAACGTTTGTAGCATGTGAACTATAGTCACGTGTCGAGTCGACATTAATTGAACATCCGAAGGCTTGGGGCTCGACTTGGGTAATATAAAGGTTAATGAAATTTCAAAGAAAGATCAATTGAAGTGTACAAAATAAATAAGTAAACAAAACCGGCAGTTTAAAAGAATTATGGCTTGTATGAATCTTTTATCGGCACAAGCTCAGTTTTACAAACAAATTTTAGTTGGCTATTTTTCAAAGTGATATTTTATAATAAAATATTGCTCAATTAGAAATTAAAAAAATGCCATAAATAAATGAATTTTTGGGAGAGCAATCATTAACGTTTCAACATGTCTATGTGGAAGTTTGTCACCAAGAAACGCGCTCCAGATGACATTGTCTTACATCTACCAGACCCTGCTAAAGCTACAAGCAAAGAAGCTGCTGATAAAATGAAAGCTGCTAATACCGAGATCGGGCATTTATCAACACAGTTTTTATATAATTAGATCGATGAGAAACTAAAATATTTTTGATCTACCCTTACGACGGAAAAACATCGAATGAAAGTGACAAGTCATTATTTTGAAAAACTTTGAAACACAGATGTTTAAATACACACTTTATTTTGTCCCTTGACATATTTACACAGGAAATTGTAATCAAAACAATCAATAAACATGTACGCGCTTCGCCGCTTCCTAGCTGTCAGTAATTTATAACATGCACCTGTCGATCTTACCTGTGTAAGAAAAGGGAGATAAATCAAACAAAAACTGGGCAACAGAATGAACATTAAAAATGCGAGGTTTAAATATTGCGATCGCCGACCAGTCGTATTTTTAGCATTAATAAAAACATCGCATTAATTTCTGAATTTACAGTATTGTGAATAACGTCTCTTACATTAAGCTTATTTACTGTTTTTTCGACTACTGATGTCCACCCCTTTCTACTTCTCGAAATCCACTTCAAAATTTTATAAGAATTTCTACTTTCATCAGTACGTAGATGCCTACACCAAAGTCTACAGAGGTTGACACGCTGCTTTGTGAAGCACGACGTCCATCCCATATCTCCTCTAGCTGCAATATTTGAAGTATGCTTTCCGACGTAAAGAAAGAATTTGCAAGCTCTATTTTGAACAGACGAGATGCAACTAAACTGTTTTGTGCCCCATATACTGCTCCCGTACATCAAAATTGGTTCCACTGTGGATGTATAAAGTTTCGTATAAACTCTATGAGTCATTCCTACTGTTGCCACTACTTTAGACATTAATGATCCTAGTGCCAGAGATGCTGACTTTGCAAGTTCCTTTGCATTTTTGTTAAAAGTTAAATGTTCATCCATCCACACTCCCAAATATTTATAGCTGTCGCAATAATCAATCACACAATCGGTACACCGAAACATATAGTCTGTTTTGCTACAGGATTGAGGTCGGAAGTGAACAACTTTCGTCTTACTGCTATTAATTGATAGTTTCCAGTCCGATACAATGTCCAACATACGCTGTAAACTATTTTCGTCGGTGCAATTAAAGCTATATCATCGGTGTATAATAGGATGCTGATTCGATTATCGTCAATGTTTATACCACAATTCAGTGAGTTAATGCGTTCAGTCAAATCGTTGATGTACACCGAAAAAAGAGTCGGTGACAATTATGATGCAGCCCTGTTTCACACCGGCCTCTACATCGAACCACGAGGTGAGGTCATTGTTTACACAAACAGTACATCTCAAATCACTATATAATGATTGGATAGCTGACAGAAATCTTTCTCTTACACCTGCACTCTGAAGCTTATACCACAATAAATAATGTTCGACCGTATCAGACGCCTTCCGCATGTCAACGAAACACACAAAAGAAGATTTCCTAGATATCTTTCTATCATTTAATACCGAATATAAAGAATGTATATGTTCCTCACAACTTCTTCCGCTCCTGAATCCATTTTGTTCATCGCATAAAATGTTATTATGCTCTAACCATGTGCTTAAACGCTGATTTAAAATATAGCAATAAATTTTACACGGTACTGACATTAGTGTTATGCCACGATAATTCAAAGGTTGTCTATCGTCGTCAGAACCTGGCTTCAAAATTGGGTTTATTACACCACTATTCCACTGAGTATGAACTTTTCCTAAATTAAAACACCTATTTATTATCCTAAAAAGCAAGTCCACTGCACAGTCATTTTTAAGTACCTCGTCAGGTATATTATCTATCCCGGAAGCCTTGCAGAATTTTGCATGAATTATAGCTTGTAGAACTTCATCTCTTGATATCGGCTTGTTTAAAATGTTCACATCTATATCCATGTCAAAACATGTACGATCTAGTTGTTCATTTCTTTCTTCATTACACCTGAATAAAGATCCAAAGTCTGATTTCCATTTATTCAGAATGTCCGTTTTGTCATTTGTCACACTTCCGTTGTTATCTACAACTGCTAACGGAATCACACGTTTACGGTCGTTGGCTATACCTATCTTCCCTATCGATTTCCAAAAATCTCGCTGGTTAATATTATTCATCTTTTCTTCAAGATTTTGCTGTTGTTGAAGCTGATATCGTCTCTTACACTTCCTGTTCAGTTTATCAAATGTTTTTCTTTCTATACAGTAGGCTTCTTTTAAATTTCTTTTTATTACGCTTAGCACCAGTATAATGTAACCATATCTTTTCAGATACACATACTTTGCTCCATTGATTTCTTAATTCATCAGTCCAGTATAGTTTAAACTTCATGTGTTTGGTGCCTGGGTTATTCTTATAAGTTGGTAGTTTGTTTTTCATTTCGGATTTCACTATAGTCTCAAATTCTTCATAAGCATGTTGTATACCATTTTCTGTTGTAATATAATTTTCGATCCTTCGTATTGTTCGCAGAACTTCAAATCGTATTTCTTTGTTCGTTAAAAAATCATTTGGTATTATTGTGACATTGTATCTGGAATATGTGTTATTTAAACCATTTGTCTCAACTTCACATGACACAATGGATTTAAAGTCACAATATAATAGCGAATGGTCAGGGATACTTTCCGGTATGTAAGCAAGAGTATTTATAATGTCCAACATTGGTATTATTTTAAAGTCAGTTATGAAGTCTATTTCAACGTATGGTATGTAAATATAGTCTACCACGGATCTACCTGTTGTCGATACATATGTGAATTTGCTATCATTATACCCCCTGTAAACAAAGTTTGGGGGGGTATATAGGTTTCACCCTGTCTGTCCGTCCGTCTGTCCGTCCGTCCGTCTGTCTGTCTGTCTGTCTGTCCGCATAGAGGGTACATGGTTTGTCCGTGCAACTCCTCCTACAGTTTTTCTGCTAGGAAGTTTTTATATTGCAGATCGTTTGTGCATACATCAAAGATGTGCATGTGGTAAGGATTTTGATTTTCATTAATTTTTACCAAAAATATAGATTGCTGAACTTAGTCTTTTTTTGGTGAATTTGGCTAAAAGGGTACATGATTTGTCCGCACAAATCCTCCTACAGTTTTTACGCTAGGAAGTTTTTATATTGTAGATTGTTTGTACCTATATAAAAGATGTGCATGTGGTAAGGATTTTGATTTTTGTGCATTTTTACTAAAAATATAGATTGTTGAGCTTAGCCATTTTTGTGTGAATATGGCAAAAAGGGTACATGGTTTGTCTGCGCAACTCCTTCTACAGTTTGTAAGTTAGGAAGTTTTTACATTGCAGAACATTTGTACTCATATCAAAGATGTGCATGTTGTAAGGATTTTGATTTTCATGAATTTTACCAAAAAATATAGATTGTTGAACTTAGTTATTTTTTTTTATTTGTAAATTTGGCTGAAAGGGTACATGGTTTGTCCGTGCAACTCATCTTACAGTTTTTATGCTACGACGTTTTTATTTTTGTTGAATGTGTTAAACATTATAATTTGACAAATAATATATTTTCCGTGTAGACTTAGTTTTCAATAATCTTGGACACAGTCAGAGTGAAGCGGGGGGTATTAGTCCCGCTATGCGGACAGTTCTAGTTGAATCTTCCATTTAAAATTCCGAAATTTACGTCACTTAAGAAGTTAACAAAAGCATCAACATTGCGATTTTCAATAAAGTCAATAACATTGCGTGCTTTTACTAAATCTACTCCTTCATTGTAGTCCGAACTCGCTCCTTGATTCGTGCATTCATATCACCTCATATAAATATCTTGCCTTTATGTTGGTAACAGTATATTTGATTTAGTAAGTTCTGGAAGTATATCTCTGGATCGACTGGCTTACAAGTATCTGATGGTGGCAAATAACAAGCCACTATGCAAAAGTTATTTGAAGAAAATTTAGATTTAAATTCTAACCATAATATTCCTTCTATTTCATTATTGACCACTTTAATGTCAAAAGAGTTAAGAAGTTCATTCTTGACTAAAATTCCTATGCCTCCTGATCCTCTATTTGCGTTTTTATGTTACATTTGTCTGTTAAGTCCATAAAATCTAAAACATTTAAAATTTCATCTCCTCTTAAAAATGTTTCACATAGGGTAATGTTAAAATATCACACATACTGTATGCAAGTACATTCTTTCGAAAAGTTGAGTTATCGTTCGTTTTGATTGATCATCCCCGACAGTTCCATACCCCAAGCCACAATACATCCTTTGTTTGTTTGGGGACCAATCGGTTTCCTGAGAATCTATAGTCTTTATCTTTTCCCACCTCTCTAAGGACTGTTCTTACTGAATTTTTAAAGTTTCTTGTTCCTAGTGGAATATCATTTTCTATGTACACCTTGCTATAATTTCTACTATGTTTTAGCTTGCTTTTATTTTTCATGATTTTTTTCTTACTTTCAATGGTATCTGTCTCTGCTATGATTACCCCAGGGTATCATCCTTTAGTTTCAATTCGTTCAACAGACATCAAACAAATATTCTTCAGACCAAGACAGTCTTTTTGTAACCCCTTTATCTTATGTTGTGTTAGTGTTGGTTCTGTTTTTTCACGTTCTTCAAATTCTAGATTTTTAATGACAAATCTTAATTTTGAATTATAATCTTGATGTTTGTTTTCAGACAATTTTTTCTCCATATTATCAAGTTTTGACTTCATTTCATCAAGTTCACCCTTGACCTCTGATTTAACTTCTGTTATTTTATCTCTGATTTTATTGTCTATCATTTCAGATAGCTTCTCGGAAAGTTTCTCCGATACTCTTTGTTCAAAATTAGTTTCTAACTCTGATATACGCATGTCTAACCTATTACTCATGTTGTTAAATTGTGATGACAGTTGCAAAATCATTGCTTCTATTCTGTTCTGTGACTGATTGTCATCACATTTCAGTTTTTTATGCCCTTCACTGTCTTGCATATAGTTTTGTGTCTGATCAGACAATTGACGTTTTCTATCATATGTGGGGGTTAAACCTGTATCTACATGTAGATAATTCATAGTACTTACAGGTGTATCAATGCTATTCATCATCATTGTCGTTGGATTGTTTACGTATTGACTGCTTCCATTTGTACACATAGGAAAGTTCATAAAATGGGTCATCGTGATTACCAAACTTAGAATTGCTCAAAATACACTTCTTAGGTCAACACACAAATTAATGATGTGCAGTACAATGTATTATTCAATAAAGTCTATACAGTCTCACTATACTAATAATGTCACAAATGTCAGTAATAATCCACAAATAATCCAACAAAAACTAGCTACAATTGTCCACTAGCAAAAATACATTCAACCATTGGGTGCGTTCGATTCGTAATTTGGTATGCTAATTAGGGTACTTTGTGGATCACTGTTATAAAACAATTAAAGTGTGATAATGAGGTTACTTTAGGGAGAAATGTTATAAAAACAATTGGGGTATGTTAATTAGGGTACTTTGGGGATCACTGTTATAAAACAATTAAAGTGTGATAATGAGCTTACTTTAGGGAGAAATGTTATAAAAACAATTGGGGTATATTAAATAGGGTACTTTGGGGATCACTGTTATAAAACAATTAGGGTATGTTAATTAGGGTACTTTGGGGAAGAATACTATAAACCAAATAAGTTATGCTAATTACGGTGCATTGTGAAGCAATGTTATCTAACATGTTAACTAGGTTGTCCTGGGACCAACTTTATAAAACAATTGATATATGCTTTCAAGGGTACTTTGTGGAGCAATGTTATAATATATTTAATGTCTGCCATTTAGGGTATTTTGAGGATCAGTGTTATAAACAATTATGATGTTCTAAATCGAATATCCTCGAAGAAACAATATGAAAAATTATGTGGAGCAACCAACAATTGTACCACGATTTCATCACAAGAGTTTCTTGTAAGCCACTGAGTCATAAAATTAAATGCGAAAAATTCAAATCTAAAACATTTCAATAGTTTATTTGTTTTAAGTAATACTGCTGCAATGCTAAAAACGTAGGTATCAAATTAAGTGCACACGACACGTTTCAGGAATAACCTTCATCAGGTACGCTCAATATCAAAATATTGGAAAACCAAATAATTTAAAATTTGGGAGCAATAAAACCAAAAGGCCTAAACAGGATAGCCACAATCAGTTAATAAACAAATGCTATTTAAATAAAGAACAGTTTATTATAGAAAAAACTAGATTTAAAATATTAGAATAATTCCGTAATAAAAACGATATTATTAAAATTATCTAAATTTTAAGTTTAACATTGATAAATATTAATTTGGTCAAGTTTGCCATCATCTTAGAAATAAATCTTATTACATTTTACCAGAGACTTGTTGACAAGAAACCCTGTTTCAACCCAAAACAAGCTTCCGATGAAGAACTTCGCCTGGAGCTATTAGAAAGAGGCAAAAATACAGCTGGGAATAGGGATCAGATGATAAGACGGCTACTACAACTAGAAAATCGTATCTATCATCATATTACAATTTTAACCTTTGTTAGACAGATTTCTGTTGTCAAGATTACAAGACAAACTAATATAGATATTAATATTGAATCTGAACCCTGATATTCAAAGACAATAAAAAATGACAAACACTGTAAATGGACGTTAGCATTCAACTGATTGGCGAAGCAGCCTATCTCCAATCAATTTATGCTAGGATAGTACAAAACAAAAAGCAAACAATTGTTACAATGGTAGACTATGCAATTAAAAACAGATGTGGATGTAAATTTGGATGATGCTGGGTATCTAAAAAAAAATGTTGTCATTGTTTAAATTTTATGATTCTTTAGATCTATATTATTTTTGAAAAAATTATAATACATGTACTATGAAAATGGTGTTTTTATTTAACAAATAAAAACATAAAAACAAAAAACACTGAGTGTACATTATAAAAAAACAAAAAACTAGAGACAGCAATAGGGACAGCAAATCAATGTTGACATACAGCAAAATTTATGGAATTACGTTGAAAATCTTTAAAATTGTAAATAAAATCAGCCTTAGTATGATAAGAGACTGAGTTGTTGACTGTTCAATATAATAAAACATACCTTTGTGTAAGTTGAACATCCAAATCGTTAGCACTCAATGAGTTGTTTCCCCTTTAGGGAAAGCACTCGGGGGGAAACAACTCTTTGAATGTTAACAATTCTGGATGTTCACCTCACCAGAAGACAATACGTACATTGTCGGAAAATATATAATTTACTTGCACGAGCTTTAGAAACAGGTGTAAATGCTGGATTAGATGAGATTTTCTTGCGTGTTTCGATGCGACTACAAATTATTATTTTATTTTCCGACAATGTAGGTATATTGTGTGTTTATCCTTCAATGTCAAAAAGTCCAAAATAACTACCAAATTGTCAAAAAAGAGCCGAATCATGCGTTGTAATTGTTTTTAATGGTGTCCTCTGTCACGTCCAGAGTTATACGTTACCGTTTTTTATTGTCCTCACATGCAGCAGGTACCAGAAAAGCTTTATTAGGTCCATGACTAAATAACACTGAAGTTTATTTAACCACTTTATTAGTCGTCAAAATCACCGAATTGCAGGATAAAATTTAACATAACATTTTCAATTGTATCAATTTAAACTGATTGAGATATATTTCACTAATACTCACTTGTCTCTAGTTTATGCTTATGTAAATATTATCCACTTTTTCATTTTCTTCTGCTTTATTAGAATGTCCATTACTGTCAATCACCATGCCAGACAACGTTGTTTGCACCTTCGATTCGATGTGTTTAGGTATTGAATGTTGTGTGAATATAAAACTTGCTGTGTATTTATCTACAATCAACGTGTTTGCCAGATTCGACGTTGAAGATGTTAAATTCGTATATGGTGTAAATGATTTTAAACAGGAAATTCAACTAGGATCTTCCTATGATGGTAATAGAATATACTGAATTATTTCACACTTTCACACCCTCCAATGTATTGTTATTGTGGCTTAAATATGCGAATTCAACACAAAAACTATGTGCTTTATTATATATATAAGCTGACTTAAACATAATAATGGAAAAGAAGTTAATATGTTCATATACCTTTAACATGGTAATTTTATGTAATATTAAAATAATACATGTATCTATATTATTAATATCTGAAGCTTTCACCTGTGCATCAACGTATATTTTGAATGCAAAAGTTATTAATACTCAAATAAGGATAGATATTTGATATGTTATTCAATTGTCTGTTAAAATAGGGGGCCGTCGAGGTCGTAATCATATGGTAGTTGGACTTACAACTACATATGCAAGCAGTGTCTATCACCACTAAAGTTTTGAGTTCGAATCCCATTCATGGCGAGGTGTATCCAATGCAAGATTATGTAAGAAAGTGTTTCAGTGACGGACGGCAGGTCGGTGGCTTTCTCAGAGTACTCCGGTTTCCTCCACCCATAAAATTTACCGCCATGATATAGCTGAAATATTGTTGAAAATGGCATTAAATACCATAATCATAACCCTCCCCCATAACACTGCCACAAAATGGGCCTGGGTGGCTGAGTGGTGTATGTCGTTGACCACACATCTACAATACTGACGTGGGTTCATGCCGCGATACCCACCTCAAGTGTTTTAGTTTCTAGACACCTATTAATGGCCGTGCTTTCATCGATCTGTTTATTATTACTGTCCGATGACGATATAGTAATTAGTTATCGACACTGCTATTGTATTGTCCATGTTTATGTTATCCTTTATTTTCCTGATAGTATGTGGTCCCTTTGGAGAGCATGCTAATTTGTGCAGATTTTTTTAATCGTTTGTTTATATATGATATGACATTGGAGATCCACTTATCAATTTACCCATTTAACAATTTTGAGTCTGTTCCATAATTGATAAATAAATGTTAGAGAATACCGAAGAGGCAATCAACATTGGATAATACAAAGAAACTGGCAACATAGGGTACACAAGACGAAGACAAACAAACCAAAAAAAGACAATCCAGAGAAACTGGCAACATAGGGTACACAAGACGAAGACAAACAAACCAAAAAAAGACAATCCAGAGAAACTGGCAACATAGGGTACACAAGACGAAGACAAACAAACCAAAAAAAGACAATCCAGAGAAACTGGCAACATAGGGTACACAAGACGAAGACAAACAAACCAAAANCACAACACAATATGTGTTGGATGCCACTATGTGCAAATTAACAAGAATATCGTAAATAAGACACGAGCACTCCCACATACAACTGGAGGTCAAGACGAACCGAATATTATAGTTTTATGCGGGATTCATAACGGACATCAGAAGATTTGTTTCTAATTTTATATAATGTTTACCTTTTAAACGTATCCCAACTGGTTTGGTATATTATTTAAGGTATAGAAGATGAGATTCGAACAGGAATAAAGTTGGCATTTCTTGGGGGAATTGAAGTGATTATCAGGTATCTGCTATATTTGGCAACGTTTAATTATATACGGTATCTAATCTAATTTAGTTCAACATGTACATTGTAGCATTGTATTGTTAGACTATTGGTTACTATGATAATATTTTTGACAATATAAGTAACAATCTTCAATCTTGATATTTGGACAACACCGTTGTAGTTCTATGACGTCTTTACTAATGATTCACAGTAATTATGCAGTGTTTTTTAAATTCGCCAGTCCTACAAAAAATCGGGGCAAAATTGTGACAGATCCAGCAAAAGTTTCAAAGCTGTCAGTCCTATGTCCACCATAAAAATCCAGAATTTACCATTACTGATATGATTTGGTCCAGCAGAAAGTCAATGAGACTGACAGAAATTGGTGAAGAGCAGGACCCATTGTCCTGCACATCAAATACCAATTTCAAAAAATCTTATTATGAAAAGAAAGTTTAACCAGTGATTATCAACAATTCCACAAATATCAATAAAACAAACTTATTTGATATCTGGAATATTAGGTAGTAAGCTCTACCATTAATAATATTTTTGATTTTTCACAGCAGACGGTTCTATTGGTGGAAAGAAAAATATACACATGGGACTCTTAATCATTGAGAAACATAATCACATTAGAAAATACTAAATGTAACTACATTTAATGTATATTATGACGACAATGAAACTTGTTTAAGAATAATTTCATTTCTTAGATACAGGATAGAAAAGAGTGGAACAGAATTATTCATAACATTTGGTGTTGGTTTCTGCTACCAGGATGATATCCAATCGTGCTTAGTTTTTGTGAATGTTTTTGAAAATGCCTTAGTACCAATCCCAAGAATTCAATCTGGCAATAGATTAAAGTGGCCGAAAAGTATGTATGCATTAAACCAATTCTGGAAATCTTTTATCTATTAATGTTAACATATATACAGACAATGGATTGAAATAACCAATATAAATTGTAATTCATTCAACTTGAATTGAAATTTCTCCCTTTATTACGGCGTTTTAACCCTGCTGAACCAGTGATGGAAAAATCTGTAATCCTCTAGAGGATTAAAATGTCTCGTGCCTTCCCCCGCATTAATTTCAAACACATCAATTTCAAATTTTGAAATAAAGTGCGTGTTAAATAATAGGAGAAATAAATTCTCCTTCAGTTGCCCATATGGGTTACGATATTTCTCCAATCTCGAGAGTTAAATTAAAAATTTTAACCACTCACCTGACGGCTTGTGGTTAAAATTTTTAATTTAACTCTCTTAAGTGGAGAAATATTGTAACCCACGGACAACTGAAGGAGAATCTATATGCATGGCTAAAATAAAATCAGTTATCCAGAAAAAAAAATAACAGAAACCGAGCTATGCAAAAAAATCTTAATTCCATACATGTATGAATAACATTTCTTTGCAGCTAATTTGAAGAAGTTTCTGGGTAGAAATTCATTGATGAAGAAGCTACAACCGGCTGGAATGTCAATAATTAAAAAAGTAAAAGATATAGCCATTAAAAACATATTAAGTGTTTTGGGTTTACCAAAGGTAAGGCATTATTGTCTTTTCTTTTTGTTGTAAATTTTAGGGTGAGACAGAGTGTCCATGCTGTGGTTGGTAAGCTTTTCGTACATATGTATGGTTACATTATTAAATTTAATCTTTTCATTGTATTGTTTGGGTGTCAGTTTGAAACCTAATTATCCATAGGTGTTGTGTTTTAATTCATTACCCACGTTTTTACCTGTTTCATGTCATGACAATAAGGGTCTTTGTGATTTGGGAGTTGCTTTGGGATGTTTATGTGGTTGTGGAATTGAGGGATGCTACACTGCAGCTTTTATCATACAAACACGGATTTGCCATGCACTCAATAATTTACAGATGCCGGAAAGTTTACAAGAAATCGTAATAGTGTAATAATTTCTCATGACATTTTAAAAAGTAGAACAAATGTACATTGATCAGAGTCAGACCATGAATTCCTGATCTGAACAATGGCATGGTTTTATATAAAAAAAAGAGGTACTATTTAAATTTGACTATCAATGTTAACAAACTTCAGTAAAATGTTGGAGACCATTATATTTTAAATAGTTTGTTATATATACATCTACCTTACATGCTAATTAGTAGGTAATATACAATAGTCAATAGTAAAGCATATCTACTCTTGAATGTTGTATCTTCCTTCACAAATACAAATTTATATGTGTGACAAGGAGAATACTTATATATACATATAAGAGGAACACAGAGTACCCACCTGGACACAAAACAACACTAGGATACCCATTATGGCAAAAAAAAAATAAAGTTAAATATATTTTTACAAAGAAGATGCAAATATTATATGCATGTATTAATCCAGTTAATAGTTATATAAAAAGTATGTTTAATGAAAAGAACAAAATTAATTATAATAAACTTTTTGGATTATGAAGTTAACGTGGTGTATTTCCCTATTCTAGCGTTTACTGATCTATCACTCCATTCTGTATTGATATAATTTTTTTGTAAAGTGATTGCTTTCATGTGTAAATTAGAAAAACGTTAGACCATTGTATCTTTAATATAGACATTGAAGACTTTATGTTTACTTCTACAGGCTCTTCTAACTACAAAAGGTCCTTGTCCAAGACCAGAAATAATGACAGAAAGACAACTGAACAAGGAATTAGAACGTCGTGGCTTAAGTTCAATGGGCAGTCTCCACGAACGTCGACATCGACTTTCCCTTGATGACAGACGTATGTATTAGATATTGGAACTTTATTCTTCAATGAAGATTTCTTATATTTCTGTAATAACCTTCAATATGAGTCAAGATATTTGGACGCCAAATAATTTAAGACAACTTTCAAAAGCGTCAAAAGCTTCTTTTTAAAATGGTACTTCCAACTTGTCAGTCAATTGTAGAACTATGTTGATAATACATGTTCGAGAAAACTAAAGGGCCAATCAGGAATGGACAATTTAGAGACTGGCAATATTGGACACAAACCACAGTACAAATAAACATTAGAGAAAACTGAAGGGGAAATCAGGAATGGACAATCCAGAGACTCTGGCAACATTGGACACAAACCACAGTACAAATAAATATTAGAAATAACTGAAGCTGCAATCAAGAATGGACAATCTAGAGACTCTGGCAACATTGGACACAAACCACAGTACAGATAAACATTAGAGAAAACTGAAGGGGCAATCAAGAATGGACAATCTAGAGACTCTGGCAACATTGGACACAAACCACAGTACAAATAAACATTAGAGAAAACTGAAGGGGAAATCAGGAATGGACAATCTAGAGACTCTGGCAATATTGGACACAAACCACAGTACAAATAAACATTAGAGAAAACTGAAGGGGAAATCAAGAATGGACAATCCAGAGACTCTGGCAACATTGGACACAAACCACAGTACAAATAAACATTAGAGAAAACTGAAGGTGCAATCAAGAATGGACAATCCAGAGACTCTGGCAACATTGGACACAAACCACAGTACAAATAAACATTAGAGAAAACTGAAGGTGCAATCAAGAATGGACAATCTAGAGACTCTGGCAACATTGGACACAAACCACAGTACAAATAAACATTAGAGAAAACTGAAGGGGAAATCAAGAATGGACAATCCAGAGACTCTGGCAACATTGGACACAAACCACAGTACAAATAAACATTAGAGAAAACTGAAGGTGCAATCAAGAATGGACAATCTAGAGACTCTGGCAACATTGGACACAAACCACAGTACAAATAAACATTAGAGAAAACTGAAGGTGCAATCATGAATGGACAATCCAGAGACTCTGGCAATATTGGATACAAACCACAGTACAAATACAAACAAAACAAAAAACACAACACAGAAAACTATAATAGTGAGAAAAACAGATCTCACCAAGAAAAAAGGGTGAACCCAGGGGCTCAGAAATGGTAAACAGTTTGTGTTTCTTATAACACACCCTCCATGTTACATATATAGTCAAGTCCAGTAAAAAAAGGAAAATTTGTCTTGGAAGGGAACAGATCAATTGCCATTTGACCAACGATTAACCAGTTCATGACGACAACCGTGTAGAATGTATGTTGTGATGCCTTCAACATTTTCCCGACAGCAACTGACCCCTGTCCAGAAAATCACGGTACCCTTGAAAAAGTTGAGTTCTGAAATGTAAACTCCATACGCTGGTGCTGCTGGAATATTACTAGTGATGAAAGGAAAGTTTACTATTGGAAAAGTGAAGTCATCACGTTTGTCGAAGAGTTCTATTTTTAATCTTCCTCCATTGTCGATTTCAATGTGAAGATCAAGATAAGAAACAGACTTTAGAGGCATCCTTTACTGCTAGCTAATTTTTATTGATGAGTATACAATGTACATGTATGAGTGATTATTGTTATGAGGGATTTATTTTCGCTATGTCGTATTTGCTATCTTTTTGGTAAATGTTGTGTTTGTTGTCTTTTGGTATAGTTAGTATTTGTTATCAATATTTACAATTAAGATGTTTAGACAATTGTTGATGGCTTCATTAATATTAACAGGGAAATAGTAAGGACAAGCAATCCCACAAAGAACAAAATCAGAAACCAATGTTTATATTTTGTTGTTATTGTCTTTCTTTAAGCTTATTAACATTCATTTCCATTTCAATGTCAATCTTTAGCATTTCGATAGTATTGTCACTGTAATTAAGAATATATTTGATGTATGTTAAATTTAAAATTATTTCAAGATTATATTTTATTGCAGGTTGTAGGTTTATTGTTTTACCAGAAATTCGAAATAAAAAAATACGTGACCATCTCTATTATTCTATTGATACAAGTTGTTTACACCTAGACGCCTGCTTTGGTGTATCAGTAAATATTGGTGGAACTCAGTATCACAAGTCATTAAAAGCATTTGTTGATATTGATTATTGCAAGTTTCTATGTACTATTGGCTTTGAGGGTTGGAGAGAAACTATTGTCCTGATCAGTTACGAATGGGGTATGTTAATACAATTAATAAATCTTGATATAAGTCAAAAGCAAAAAATACCACACTGTCAGAACAATTCCAAAATCTAACAGAAAAACAAAAACTACCACACTGTCGGAACAGCTCCAAAATCTAACAGAAAAACAAAAACTACCATAGCTCCAAAATCTAACAGAAAAACAAAAACTACCACACTGTTGGAACAGTTCTAAAATCTAACAGAAAAAAAAAATACCACACTCTCGGAACAGTTCTAAAATCTAACAGAAAAACAAAAAATACCACACTGTCAGAACAATTCCAAAATCGAATTGAAAAATCGTAGAAAGAAGCAAAATCGTTACCCCTAACAATATGGTCATTGACTACCCTGTCTTAGTACATGCACGTCAATAAAAAGTGACAAGGTAAAGCTAATTTATGTGCCAAAACCTCCCCTCTTAGTGAAATGATACGGTCATGCAAATGTTTTCCAGATGTCTTTTTGATATCATAAAAGCAGCAAGACAACATCACTTTCAAAGCAGTATGAGGTTAGGGTTATGGTGTTGAACGCCACTTCCAACAATATCTCAGTTATATTGTGGATATAAGTTTTATTGGTGGAGGAAACCGGAGTACCCAGTGTAAACCACCGAACTGCCACAAGTCACTGACAAACTTTATCACATAATGTTGTATCTCGGCATGAGTGGGATTCAAACTCGTAACATTTGTGGTGATTGACACTGATTACATATGTAGTTGTAAATCCAACTACCATACAATCATGACCATGACGACCCCTCAAAGCAGTATGTGAATACAGGCTATGAATTACAGACAAATATACTTTCACAATTATTGCTTTGTTAAATAACAAAATGGTAATTCGCTACATTATATAGCATTAACAGCTATAACCAGCAATATAACCATCCACGTAAACACGGACCATTTATCAGGTAAGCCTCAAACTCCTTAGCAAAAAAGAAACGACAACAGAAGCTGGTAAACATTCTAGGTTCTTGATTTAGGAAATTATTTTGTTTTGCAAGTTGCAAGGGATGTAAGAGAAATATTAGCTTACATTGTGTTGACTTTAATTGAATATTTTTTTAATATTCAGGTAAGACAGAAATGCTTCATATTACAGACGATATCGGTGTAATGTAAGTTAAACACTATGTTCAACAGTTTGTTAAAATAATGTGCCAGATTATGATATGAAGATTTACATTATCCTGTTTTTAGCTCACCTGACCCAAAGGGTCATGTGAGCTATTGTCACCACTGAGTGTCCGTCATCCGTCGTCCGTCTGTCCGTTAACTCTTCACATTTTAATCAACTCCTCTGAAGCCAATGGGCCAATATGAACCAAATTTTGGTGGAATGGTCCATGGATGGCCCCCTTTCAAAATTGTGTCCGATGATCCCGACATTTAACCAAGATGGCCGTCAAGCTAAAAATAGAAAAAAGGGGGGATGAAATTTTAATTGTCCATTGCTGCTTTAGTATAAGTCAAAATGAGCTCAAATTTTAACTGCAGCTACATGGTAAGGAGTAGTTTAACATATATTCTAGGTTTTTCTATGCAATTTTTCTTTCAGCCGATTTATACCGATTTTGCAAATTATGCATATTTTGATAAAAGATCACATTTAAATCTTCTCCTCTGAAACCACTGAACCAAATTAAACCAAACCTGGCAGGGATGGTTCCTGGGTGGGTCCCTTTCAAAATTGTCTCCTACAGTCCCGCCCTCCATTCAAGATGGCTGCTGCTCCTAAAAATAGAAATTTCTTCAATTGTCCATTGCTGCTGTAGTATAAGTCAACATGAGCTCAAATTTTAACTGCAGCTACATGGCAAGGCGTAGTTTAACATATATTCCGTTTTTAGCTCACCTGACCCAAAGGGTCATTTGAGCTATTGTCACCACTGAGCGTCCGTCGTCTGTCGTCCGTCCGTCCGTTAACTTTTCACATTTTAATCAAATCCTCTGAAGCCACTGGGCCAATTTGAACCAAACTTTGGTGGAATGGTCCTCTGGTCCCTTTCAGAATTGTGTCTGATGACCCCGACTATTAACCAAGATGTCCGCCGTTACTAAAAATAGAAAATTCAGCAAAAAATTAAATAAAAATCTTCCCCTCTAAAACTACTTGGCCATTTGGGACCAACTTTGATGGAATGGTTCTTAGATGGTCCCCTTTCAGAATTGTGTCCTGGCCGCCAACCAAGATGGCTGCAAAAAATGAATTAAAAAATCTTCTCCTCTGTAACTGCTTGGCCAATCTCAACCAAACATGTGGTCCGCTTTCAGAATTGTGTCCGACGACATTGGCACCCTACCAAGATGGCCGCTGTTACTAAAAACATAACTGAATGCAAACATAGGCTTGTAACATACATATGTATCATAAGACTCAAAATGAAAAATGCTGTTGAGATGTGATGTCAGTTGTTCATTATAGGATTCAGGTAGCGATATTTTCCCCAAAATGACTTCTGTTCCTAAAAATAGAACTTAATGTAAACATAGGCTTGTGACATATCATAAGACTTGAAATGGAGAGTTCTGTTGAGGCATGATTATCAGTTGTTCATTATAGCTTTTGGGTAGCAATATTTGCCCCAAAAGAACTACCAAGAGAGTCCTTGCATGGCCCCTTTTCAAAATTGTGTTCAGCAGCCATGCCCTCCATCCAAGAGGGGTGCAGCAATAGCCAAACTTAACTGTACTTAATTTACATACAAACCTTTTTCACATGTTTTAATGAGAACAGCGTTGAGCCAGGTGAGCGATTACAGGCTCCTGGGAGCCTCTAGTTTATATTATTCCTTGTTACATAGGTTTATATTTATTTCAAAGCAAAAAAAAACCCACTTATTATTGTCACAGTTTCATCTTCAATGTACAGTCAAACCTACCCATGTGGTCACCTCTATTAAGCATTCACCTTTATTAAGCATTCACCTCTATTAAGCATTCACCTTTATTAAGCATTCACCTTTATTAAGCATTCACCTCTATTAAGCAGTCATCTTTATTAAGCATTCACCTCTATTAAGCAGTCACCTTTATTAATAGGTCACCTTTTTCTTGTCCTGTTATAGTAAATTTCATAAGACTTATTTCACCTGTCTTATAAGGCCACTTTTGCTTTGTTCCAATGATGACTGCTTAACACAGGTTTTACTGTACATATACTGAAGTATAAGTCAACATACCTGTATATGTCTACTGATGTGAGATAAACACACACACACTGCTCAGTTAAACATATACAGTAGCATTACATGTATTATGAATAAAACACAACACAGTGCAATCAGATACTAGGTAATACAGGTACTTATGGAAAGAAAGAATAAACAATGAGGGTCAACAATTCCACCAATATCAACAAAATGAACAACCACCTCTCAAACCATTGAACACAGTAAAGACAATGACATATGGCGTTGGACATCCAGGTCCTGGTTTGGGACAGGCTCAATTATGTGGCGGGGTTAAACCAGTTAATGGGGTTCCAACCCAACCCCTCTGATAATCTAATCTCCAACTACAATACAGATATAAGCAAACAATAACAAGCCTGTACAGATTCTCTGTCTCTCAAAAAGATCTTACAATAACACAAAAAAATGAATGACAACATGTTGATTTAAGTTATTTAACCCCACTGTCAACATCGCAATTGTATCTTGACCATCAATTGTATTGGTGGAGAATACCGACTTAAATCACTCTCAAACCTTATGAAAATCAAAGTGGTATCAAGTGCACTGTACCATGAACTAACAACTTAAGTTTGTGATGGACACTGAATGCATGGCTAGATCTAAATAAATCAACTACCATAATGATAGCGACCACGACGACGCGACTATGTATTACAAGAAATACACAAAGGACATCACAAAATCTTTGAATTCATATCACATAGAAGTTATTTGAATATCAACAACGAACACTTTCTTAAAAGCTTATTCTATGTCACATGTAAGGATTTTCCCTAAGCATGGAACCGAGCATTGTGATTGGTGTTTAATGGGATATCATGTAGTTATACAATGATAGACAAGATAACAACACACATGTTGATGTTTTACACACATGTTGACTTTTTGTTCATTCACCCTTAGTTCTTTATAACAACAAATACATCCAGTTTCCTCCACAAATAAAACTGGCCACCACGATATAACTGAAATATTGTTGAAAGTGGTGTTAAACCTAAACAACAAATACATAATGCTTATATATTACAGATTTTCAATTAGAAAAATCGACAGTAGAAGGGTATTGTCAGTAGACTTTGGTGTTAAGTTGTATGTTCAAGGCATGGAAATAATAGATGAAATGTTCTTAAAGGATCTGCAAGTGCCAATACCTTTTTGTAGTTCTGAATTCAAGCTTCCAGGTAGGTGACATAATGCAAAAATACACTTTCTAAAAGCGAATTTACATATAGATTGAATGATATAAACAGTTTGAAAAAAATAGTAAAAAAAAAACTTTTAAAAAACTTCATTGCTTTGTTGTTTTATAAGTTACAAAGGTAAAAGATTGACGAAAACCCCACATAAAATGCTATTATTTACATTGTGAACTTTTTTCTTTATATGTAGCAACATTTCAACAGCACCTTCATTTGAAGTATTTATCTCATTTTATACAATATTTTAGAGCTTGTGGTTACTGTCAGATTTTTGTTTCATATGAGATTGCTACTAACAAGGAAGCCACTAAACCAAAAGTTCATAGTAATTAAGTCATCACGTATAACGTTTTACGACCGCCATCATGACTTGATTAACCGCTAAGAAATATGTGTGCCATTTCTTTGTTGGGTCCATGTTGCTCATTTTGTCGAATTACATGTCTTCATGCTATAAGTTCTGTGTTGTGATAATTGCTATGATTTCTGGAGCAACCGAGTTCACCACTGACTCTTAGTGGGGTTTGTGTTTCTCAATCTTTCTGTAGTTATTGTTTTTTTGTTTTTTTTTGGTCCTATTGGCCATTATGTTGTCTGTCTCTCGATTTACGGCTTTTGATTACCGTATTTAGGGTTCTATAATGTGCATTGGTGCATAATGCGCACCCCCTCTTGGCCTTGAAAATCTCCAGAAAAAAACTTGTTCGTGTCTATAATGCACATGGACTTTTGAAAAAAATCGTGGTCGGAAATGTAAGAATTAAATGTCAATCGTATATATTTTTGATAGCTTTGAGCTTGTCTCTTCTTCTGAGTGAATATTAGAACTATTTATATTCTTTAGACTTGAATAATATTGAAAAATATTAATTGTTTTAAGTTTTAATATGTCGGACGACTTTAAAAAAAAAAAATTGAAAAAAAATGGCCGACATGTAATTTTCCGGTCTGAAAAAGAGTGAAACACATTGTTCTTGTCTATAATGCGCATCCCTCCTACAAAATAAATAATCTGGGTAAAATCCTGCGCATTATACACCAGTAAATACGGTACCCATTTGATATCTTCAAGCCTTTCTCACAATTTATACATGCAAGTATGGAATTTCTCACTAATGAGACAGCACAGGTCCTATTTTTAACCGTGTGAGATATACTTGTCTCAACCTGTGGGTGAGATAAGAATTTCACACTATTTTCCCGTAAAAATGCTACGTTTCGCAAAATGTCATTCTAACCTGTCTGATAGTTGAATAACAGATTACTAATTTAACCATTGGTTGTTATTTATAATATAGAATCCAACTATATTAAAAATATTTGTGTCTTTTATTTTCATTTTTTTGTATTTCTAGATGTCCTTTTCCGTACCTTTGACGTCATTCTTCAATGACGTCAAAATATGTGTCACGTCAAATTTCATCTATGGGGTGTCTCATGCAGGAAAATACGGTACTTTCAATAAAATATTAGTGAGAAAAAGAATCAAACTCCGGTAAGAGTGCAAGACGGAAAAATCTCAGACACCCGCCGGAAAGATTTCCATTGGTCTTCAACTCGGCAGAGCCTCGTTGGAGACCAGATATCTTTCCCTTGGGTTTCTGAGATTTTTCCGTCTTGCCCTCTCACCGGTGTTAGATCCTTTATATCTCTAAAACTAACAGACGTTTTGAGAGTAAAATCCCACAATTGATAGTTTTTTTATCATTCTGAACTGTTAAGGAGTCAAATTATGATTTTAATGATATATGTCTCCATTTTAGGGGATGGTTCATATGCTGGACTTGTTAGTGCTTTGGGTAATAAAATGACTGTGGAAGGTTTCAAATTAGTTTTAAAACAACTTGGCTTAGACGTAAGTATTACTACACCTACAATGTTAATTATAATAATGTTAATTTATCTCTTTTGATATGGGTATACTGGATACGTTGTTAAGAAGTTCAACATCTATGAAATATTCTCTATTGGGTATTTTAAAGATCTTGTTTCAGATAAATACACAAAATTGTGGATATATAATTCAGTGAGCTCAACACGTTTTTGGAATAACATTCATCAAGAATGCTTAATAGAAGCAGGCACTGCTTACCATTTGTGAGTGTAAGCGTACTTTCATTCTGCGTGTGTTTATTCCGGCCAAACAATATTTACTAGGGGCTATTGTATGTAAATAGTGTGAAAACGTCGATCAAGGTATATTTGTTTGTTTATTGTACTGGTAAATTGTTTAGGTAATAATGGGTAAAAATACAGAGGATTTCTGGTATCCAGTTCAATGCATCTAAATCAATCCAGCGTTTTATCATATAGTATTATAGTCTGTTTCGTAGTTCGAGATGTCGATGTCAAATTATTGTATTACTTGTATCCTGACATCGACATCTCGAACTACGGAACTGACTATACAAAATACGTCATGATTTTTGATCGCGTGGTGTATTCAGTAAAATGGCGGACAGTTCGAAGTAAAGTTTGGATTATTTTGTTGGATATACGTTGTAAAAGGTAAGGGGTGAGGGGGGGGATGTCAAATTTAAAATTTGCAGAATACCATTGATAGGGCTTGAAACGAGATTAGGATGAAGATACAGGCAAACCTTTCTTCGGAATCCTAATCTCAACGAAATTATATCTTATTTGTGTATTTTTTCCTTTTGGATAAAACACACTAGTGTAGAAATTCCATGACAGAAATGACAGTACACTAGTGTATTTCTTCTGACGGAATAAACACACTAGTGCAAGGTAGAAATACATTAGGGTATTTACGTACAGTTGTACCCGGACATTCTACACACCGGACAAAAGTAAGCTTACACGAAAAATTCAGCCAGTGTATACTTCATCCGGTGGATGAAATTTCCTAGTGTTTTATATCCACCAACATAAATGCATTAGGGTTTTTAATCCGGATATTTTACACTAGACCTGGATTAAAAAACTTAGTGCATTTATGTTGGTGGAT
>MJUT01024541.1:198358-216393 GCA_002080005.1 Gigantidas platifrons
GGTTGCCTGCAAATGATGCGTTCCGAGTGCCTCTGACGTTTTCCTGTCAAAGAACGATAACTCTGGCGGGAAAGCCCGCGAGGCTTCCGAAGTGGTGGAATATGATTTTTATTTCACGGATTATGATTTTTGTCCTGTGTGATCACGTGTTCTGATTTTTACCCATTGTCTAATCAAATTAATCTATTTATGGTAATTAATATATGAGGTATAATAATACCATTTATCCTGCAATCGTACTAATAAAGGGGTCAAATAAACAAAATAAATAAAGTATTGTAGTGATGGAGCTAATACAGTTTTTCTGGTACCTGATTTGTGTAGATCAAACGGTAAGAAACTGCAACAATACAAGCACGGATGCAATAGAGTACACACGTGAAAACGATAAAAACAATGTTAGTTTCTGTTCTTCTCAGCAAACGTCATTTACTGCTTTGAACTACTTTCATGTCTGTGATAAAATCAAGCCGTATTATCAGATTTTACATAGTCGTCCCGCAATTGAGATCATACCATTAATTTCATTTTAAAAAGAACTAGTACAAACAGGCCAAACTTTCTCCTATTTTCAATGAATCCACTTCTGATTGTTTTGCTAACACACATCCAGTCGAGCAATAAATAATATTATGTTGAATTATACAGTAACCATCTTTTTGTGCCACCTATGGGTGTTTATGCATCCAATCTTTTGAATAATAATATATTTGCGAATTTGTTATAAGATTGTGGGAGAATATCACAACCAGAAGACATCTTATCTTGGTTCTGACAATCAAATTTAGTCACCACAACTTTTATAGCACGGTTGTGGCAGGTTTTATGAAAACATTTCACCTTCTTTAACTCTGATATTCAAATTGAAAAAAAATATTTGGCCGAGATAAGGCTAAATGCCATCTAAAACATTTATGTGCTGCACCTATATTTCTTTGTCACTATCTTCTGTAACAATTGTATACGTTTAATATCTTTATTAGAATACTTTCTATTTTTAGAATGTCCTATTGATATAAATCCATCCAGATACCTTCCTGCTAATATCAGAAATATGATTATATGCAATATGACGAATGACTGTTTTGGTGTTCAGTGTTGTTTAGATTTGAAATTCAAAGTTCCATTTGGAAATGAAGTTGCCACATTTAGTCTACCTGTTGGTGTTAAGATGGACACCTGTCAGTTTGAGGTTGAAGTTATATTTGGAAAGTTTAGACATAAAACAAGTATATTGAATTATGACTGGGGTAAGTGATAATAATATCTGTTCAAAATATCTTAATTAAATGTTGTTGTTTTAACTGCAACATGTCATTATGATGATAAAAAGAAACAGAAAAACTACTACATTGTCGGTACAGTTCTAAAATTTAATGGTAAAATTGTAGAAACAAAGGCAAAGTCAATTCCCTTAGCACACATATAGATACCTGCTCACTCTCCAGGACAAAGTCAATTCCCTTAGCACACATATAGATACCTGCTCACTCTCCAGGACAAAGTCAATACCCTTAGTGCACATAGCTCACTCTCTAGGCTTAGTACAGGAACTGTAATAAAAACTGACGTAAATTTTAAGGTTTTATAGGCCCAAGCCTCCCCTCTTAACACACATAGATGACTGCTCACTCTCCAGGCTTAGTACAGGAACTGTAATAAAAACTGACGTAAATTTTAAGGTTTTATATTATTTATTTCATATTGAAATGATACGGTCATGCAAATATATTAAAATGCCACCCTTACATATTACTGGATAAAACTGAAAAACTAAAACCCAAGCAAAAGGAATAAAATAATGAATTCAATGGAAAAGACCACCATACAATCAACAACATATCACATATATCTACAAGTTATCTACTCTTGATTACATAACTGCCTGGTTGTTTTAATGCTGTAAACAGTATGTAGTCTATATCCAAGATGACCATATCATAAGATGTGAACAGTATGTAGCCTATATCCAAGATGACCATATAAGATGTGAACAGTATGTAGTCTTATATCCAAGATGATCATATCATAAGATGTGAACAGTATGTATCCAAGATGACCATATCATAAGATGTGAACAGTATGTAGCCTATATCCAAGATGACAATATCATAAGATGTGAACAGTATGTATCCAAGATGACCATATCATAAGATGTGAACAGTATGTAGCCTATTTCCAAGAAGGCCATATCATAAGATGTGAACAGTATGTAGTCTATATCCAAGATGACCATATCATAAGATGTGAACAGTATGTAGCCTATTTCCAAGATGGCCATATCATAAGATGTGAACAGTATGTAGTATATATCCAAGATGACAATATCATAAGATGTGAACAGTATGTAGTCTATATCCAAGATGACCATACAATAAGATGGGTGGGAACAGTATGTATCCAAGATGGGTGGGAACAGTATGTATCCATGATGACCATATCATAAGATGGGAACAGTATGTAGTCTATATCCAAGATGACAATATCATAAGATGTGAACAGTATGTAGTCTATATCCAAGATGACCATATCATAAGATGTGAACAGTGTGTATCCAAGATGACCATATCATAAGATGTGAACAGTATGTAGTCTATATCCAAGATGACCATATCATAAGATGTGAACAGTATGTAGTTTGTCAAGCGACTCCTGATTTTCCTCCTTTTTCCTGATTTTGAGCTGTTCCTGATTTTTTCATGAATTTGTTAGATAAACTCCTGATAACTCTTGATTTTGTACTTCTTCCCCACAAAAAAAAAACCATAATAATATGTTGAAATTAATTTAGTGTAAAGCATCTTATCAATAAAAGGAGGTGAGGAAAATGGCCTAAATAAGACCTTTTAGTCTGCCAATTACATTCTGACATTCTTATAGTGCATGACCTTCATCTGGAATCAAAAACACCATGCTTATATTTATATATTATGGCCTGAAAGCTCATACTTAGAGGGGAGGAAGGCAGCCATTTTTTTTTTGTATGGTTTTATCACTTTTTATATAAAAAAAAATCCTGATAATCTCCTGATTTTTAACTAAAAACCCTCCTGATTTCCTAATTTGTTGAAGCCAAAAAGTGCTTGACAGACTGAGTATGTAGCATATATCCAAGATGACCATATCATAAGATGTGAACAGTATGCAGTCTATATCCAAGATGACTATATCATAAGATGTGAACAGTATGTAGTCGATATCCAAGATGACCATATCATAAGATGTGAACAGTATGTATCCAAGATGACAATATCACAAGATGTGAACAGTATGTATCCAAGATGACAATATCATAAGATGTGAACAGTATGTAGTCTATATCCAAGATGACCATGTCATAAGATGTGAACAGTATGTATCCAAGATGACAATATCATAAGATGTGAACAGTATGGAGTCTATATCTAAGATGACCATATCATAAGATGTGAACAGTATGTAGTCTATATCCAAGATGACTATATCATAAGATGTGAACAGTATGTAGTATATATCCAAGATGACAATATCATAAGATGTGAACAGTATGTAGTCTATATCCAAGATAATCATAAGATGTGAACAGTATGTAGTCTATATCCAAGATGACAATATCATAAGATGTGAACAGTATGTAGTCTATATCCAAGATGACCATATCATAAGATGTGAACAGTATGTAGTCTATTTCCAAGATGACCATATCATAAGATGTGAACAGTATGTAGTCTATATCCAAGATGACCATATCATAAGATGTGAACAGTATGTATCCAAGATGACAATATCGTAAGATGTGAACAGTATGAAGTCTATATCCAAGATGACCATATCATAAGATGTGAACAGTATGTATCCAAGATTACCATATCATAAGATGTGAACAGTATGTATCCAAGATGACCATATCATAAGATGGGAACAGTATGTATCCAAGATGACCATATCATAAGATGTGAACAGTATGTAGTCTATATCTAAGATGACCATATCATTAGATGTGAACAGTATGTAGTCTATATCCAAGGTGACAATATCATAAGATGTGGACAGTATGTAGTCTATATCCAAGATGACCATATCATAAAATGTGAACAGTATGTATCCAAGATGACCATATCATAAGATGTGAACAGTATGTAGTCTATATCCAAGATGACCATATCATAAAATGTGAACAGTATGGAGTCTATATCGAAGATGACCATATCATAAGATGGCACTTTCACGAGACTTACACAGATGGTTCAGATTAGCTTCTTTCATAATTTTTATGTGATGTTCAGTCCCTATCATTTGTTGTAAAAATAATTATTCTAGTTGACAAATCTTTGGTAAAATAATGCCAGCATGAAACTGGTCCTTGATTCAGTAAATCATGTCTAAAACGAATCTCATTGTGACCTACTTTTGTGTTTGCAATGGACATGTGATTTGGTTTGTACAGGTTATATTAACAAACATTTCCTACATATAGGGTTTATTTAACATTCTCATTATACAGTATTCTGTTTTTATTCAGGGTTCATTTTAGAGAGATTTCACTGTAGTTTGATATGAATTATACACTCTCTGTGGTCTTACAATATGATATCATCTCTATTATATTATGCATTGACCTCACATTTGCTGTTATCTTATGTATTGAGTTGGAGATGAGTATTTATAGAATATTTGCTACTTTATGAAAGAGTCACTACAACGGTATTCTCAGTTGAGTATTACCTGACTTTCTTGGCATATTTCAATATACACAATTCATGACATGATTATCATTTGTTTATCAGGGCAGAGTGTTAAAATGAACATGTGTCAATTTATTAATTTTAAGTTAAATTTAGACACCATCAATTGTCACTTTATCCCTTTCCTGTTTCATCTTTTTAAGGGAATATGCATACCCTTAAGATAGGTGAAGGAGATCCAGCACCAGTTACAATAAGGTATATATTGATTTCTTGTGTATTAAAGTATTTAACAGACAGTTAAACAACATTCAAATTGTTGAATTTTTTAAAGACAATTCAGTATTTATTTCATCTATTATTTAAAGTAATCATATTTATATAGTATTGGGTATAAATGTATGTCATGCTTATATGCAACTACAGAAAAAATGACATAAGATGGATTGACAATTTTCCAGTAGACCTGTCCAATAATCTAATAATGTAATAATTGACTGTTATTTGAAAACTTGAAGTGTAAATATCAGCTCCTAATAATAGTAATAAAACCATAACATCTACAATTTTATAATTTTGTACAAAATATGTGACGAGCAATTACTGCAAATCTGTGCAGAAAATATAGATAAATATTATAGTATAGTCATTTCAATATAAGATGAAAAAAAGATATGAATAAATGTGATCTAATAGAAAATAAATGCTAGAGTAAACTGAAGGGGCAATCAAGTATGGACAACCCAGAGCTAGAGTAAACCGAAGGGGCAATTAAGTATGGACAACCCAGAGCTAGAGTAAACTGAAGGGGCAATCAAGTATGGACAACCCAGAGCTAGAGTAAACTGAAGGGGCAATCAAGTATGGACAACCCAGAGCTAGAGTAAACCGAAGGGGCAATCAAGTATGGACAACCCAGAAACACTGGCAATACTGGTCGCAAGACAAAGAACGAAAAAAATATATAGCAACTAAATTGGTGAGCAACACTTACGCCACTACAAAAAACAAGACTGTCACATTTATCATATTAATGAATAAGCTTCACATTTATTTGTGCATTTAGATTAATTGAATCACAATTGTTCATTCTCAATGTCTATATTTGAAATATGTTTTTTAATATCTGTGTATGCGATTTTTTTCTAGATATTCTCTAGACAAAATAGGAACAGACCAAGGAATAATAGTAGATGTTTATATCACGATCTGCTTTCCGCTAGATGGACAGCTTTATTGCGTACCTGATGATGGTATTCATATTCTTCAAAATCAGGAAATTCCATCCTGTTCTAGAAACATTACAACTGTCACAGAAAGTAAGTATTAGGATACGTAATTAACAAAGCTAAAAAATTCAAATCTGACACATCTAAATCAAAATCTTTTATAAATCTTATTGGTAAAGGCTATGACTTAGCAACTATAGTTCACTCTTTGAGGCATGTTTACTTTGCTAAAAATATTGACAATCTCTAAGTACAATTAGTAGATTAATGTGCTACTTGATTACATTAATTTCCCATAAGTAAATCCACTTTAACACCTTACTTAAATATATCTCGAGCCTGCTGTACTGGCGGTTACTTAGGTCTATAAAATTACCCATTACGAGTCAGCATACTCATAATGTTTATCATTCAACATCAAGGGAGCTAATTGTGATGGTGGTGTTTAGGTGGTGGTTTATGGTGTTTAATGCCACCAAAAATATTTCAGTTAATAACTGTTATATTGTGGCATTCAGTTTTATTGGTAGAGGAAACCGGAGTGTCCGCAGAAAATCGCTGACCTGTCGCAAGTCACTGATAAACTTTATCATATAATATTGTATCGAATGCACCTCGCCCTGTACGGTTTCGCTCTCCCAACTTTAGTGGCGATAAGCGTGATCCGTTATGTAGGAGGCTTAGGAATAGCAAAAATATCAGACTGTCAGAAGACACATCACTTCCAAAATCCAATCGAAATTTCGTAGAAACCGAGGCAAAATGGATCACCAGAAAAACAAAGTATTCGTGTAACTGCATTTGTAAAAGAAAATCTCATGATTTATATTTGAACGTATTTTATCTAAGATAATATTTAGTTTTGATCTACATACAAATGATATTTATGATGCTTAAAAATATATCATGTTATATTCTACTGGGGTGAAAGATCTTGGCTAATCCTGTAATTTGATTGGTTAACCAAGCCTTGGATATGAGGCCGTACCCCTGTGGTAGAGTCAGGGATATGGACAGGATTTTTTTGGTAAAATGGTGTCTCATCATCTTTTCATATTTTTACTCATTTTGAAAAATAAATTACAATAAGAATTTTTTTGTCACAGTTTGTCGGTGTTTTTTCCTATGGATAGTTTAATCGGAACACTCCAGTAGAATATAATTGTTATTCGGGCTTCACAGTGAATACAGGTACATATAGTATTATCAATAACTATTTCACATATTTCTGTTCCATGCCATGTTATTTCAGTGATATATGACAAAGATAATTCATCGTTGTAGAGTTTTCAGTATCCAAATGGATCAAAAAGTCTGGTTTAGACCTACGTACCAATATGAAGGAAGCTGCAGTTCAATATATTTTAGAACAACTAGGTCTGGAAGACCTTTTTAACACAAAAACTTGTGATAGAAAAAGAAATCCTTACAGCCCTAGTGTGAAAGGGTGGAATAATGGTAAATATATTTTAACTACTTAAATTTTAAACATGTGATAAGTAAATATCATTGATTTCCTTTGCAAGAATGGATTTCTCACATTAATATCACATCAAAGACGAATCCAGAGATGTGAGATAAGATGAGAGGTTAATGTTGAGCAAAACATATCAACAAAAATATGTTTATCGAGGAACTATCAATGATGACAATGATGTCAATAAAATACCATGTTAGAAATAAACAATATAAATTACAATAAGAAAATGCTAAAAACAATTTGTTTGTACTAGTTTTTTCCCCATATCCGTTCCGATATAAATTTTTCTGTTTGTAAAAAGGGGAGATCATCGAAATTTTTCGTCTGCTAGTAAATAAAAATGGCAGAACGGCTTGCATTGATTCTGTTGAAGAGATAAACGCGCAAAAAAAAAGCAAACCTGGTGCGAAATAACACCACAAAGGCAAATATTAGTCAGTAATATCAGTACACTCGAGTCATTAGGATCATTGTTATCAGGAAAATGTGACAGTGGTTTTTCGCATGCTAGTTAAATCACAGGGGCTCGTTACTACTCTCCTATCAATAGGTGATCTTCCCATGGATAGTCGGCCTTCCTAGACAGTAGTAACGAGCCCCTGTGGTTAAATCGGAACACTTTAGTAGAATATAATTGTTATTCGGACTTCACAAGGGATACATGTCATATCCAGTAGATGTCTATATTTACAATCAAATATACTAAAAATTTGATATTTTCAGAGTGTTTGGGGAGCATTTTCAGGCTTCCAAACATAGGAAATTCTATAACGTGTCATATAGCGGAATCATGCACAGAGATCAGATGTTGTGTGGAAATTCCAGGTTTTGGTCTAACTTTGCAGCCATATTTCGTATTGGATCCATGCGAATATGTGATATTTTACGGCATCAACAATTTCAACAAAACCTTGTCTCTCTTCAATTATGAATGGGGTAAATCAGTTTTGTATTAGATCTACTTGCTTATACTGTTATTTTTGTATATTTACTGTTTGAAACATAAAATTGCTAATTTTAAACATGTTATAATAACGACTGGTAGTTTTATATATTTATGAGTGAGTGATTGTTGCTTAATGCCAACTGAGCAATTTTTCAGCTAT
The DNA here is from genome assembly GCA_002080005.1 of Gigantidas platifrons. Taxonomy (NCBI): domain Eukaryota; kingdom Metazoa; phylum Mollusca; class Bivalvia; order Mytilida; family Modiolidae; genus Gigantidas; species Gigantidas platifrons. The sequence continues at coordinate 206,838 of MJUT01024541.1, forward strand.
ATCATGGCGAGAACAAGTTAATTTTCAATGAAATGATGATGACATCCGCTAAATGTGCTAGACACACTCTTAGCTGGATTTTTATAGTGCTAACTCACTGAAACAACTGTCCGCAGGTAGATATGTCGCCCCACTTTGATATATTTTCCTGATTCCGAGCCAACCAGTTTTTGCTTTTTCTCTTTAATGATACATGTTTATCGGAGAAGCAACACATACCAATTCTATAATCTTTGGTTTGCCCCGATCGGTGCTCGAACCCACAATCTACCACACTCAAGGCAAGCCCGCTAACCATTACGTCACCAATGCGGTTGTTTTATTTAAAGAATGTTTTAAAATCAATGATGGTGAGCAATATAAACAACGTGAACAACCACCTCTCGCCTCAAACCACGACATATACTGGTTAAATTTCATTCTATGCTATTAATAAACAGTACATGGGCCAAACAATCTCAAGAGACATTAATGGTTGTTATGTCTGTTGTAAAATGACAACAGCTGAAGGGTGTATGTGTCCTGTCTGGCACACTGTGTCTCACTGATGCATGAACCCACTAAATTATGGTACACAGTAAATGTAATTTAATTAATTTGTACATTCATTTTGAATTGCTATGCCCCAATGATATTGCAGATCTGTAACTTGTGCTTTGCATATTTTTCTCTTGTTTACTTATTTACTTCGTTACTATGCAGTGCTGTCTCCAACCAAATTGATTTTATTTTTATTCCCATGCAATATGTTCTCTTCTGTCATGTTTTATTTTTGTAATCTCGAATATGATATCTATTCTGTTACAAGATTTTATAATACCAATATACATTGCATGCGATTGCTTTCTAAGAAATTCGTAAAAATCGCTACCACAAACAAAATGAAATCAGACATTAGAAACAAACTCGAGTTACATTTATCAGGGTGTCAAGTCCCTATATAATCCTATAATTTCCTTTAAATTTGGAGATCCCTATATTTTCCCTATTTTTCTTTAAAACCCCTATAAAGCCCTATATATATATAAACAAATCATTGAAAAAAATGTAGTCATAAAAATAATACTCTGCTCATATAAAACAACTGTGTGAATCATAAAATTTTCCATTTTTGAATGTATATTATATTGACATTTTGAATTTTTTGTTCCTTTTAATTTTTCATGTTATGAAGAGTTACTTTATAATGAAAGTTGAAAATAAGAAATAAATGGGAGGAAAGAAAATGGCTGTAGGGGAGGAGGAGGCCATTGCTAAAGTTTATATAATATGTTTGTAGCATGTTAAGTATTATGTACAATGATTCACTCTCATGTTAATACATAAATTGTCAGATTTCCAGGGTTAAAGAATGGACTTTCAACACAAATTATATACTAGAAACCCTATATATTCATATATATTTCTTCCAAAATCCCTATATTTACCCTATAAATTAAAAAAAAAATTCCTATAATCCTATATTTTTGAGACCAAAAGTGGCTTGACACCCTGATTTATCAATAAAGTGTATTTATTTAAAATTGTATGGTTAATATTTCATATTAAATGATTTGGATGTTTAAGTGCAAATGGAACTGTCAAAATAAAAAAGATACAACGATGAAAATATAACAGGTCTGTGATCAAGATGTTGGCAACAGCATTTTACCGTGTTAGGCAACTTGGCATAGTCATTAACAACTAAGAAACACGAAGGGGCAATCACAAATGGACAATCCAGAGACATTGGAAATATTGTGCAAACAAGACACAGGACGAAGATGAACAAAGCAAAATACAACACAGAAAACTAGAAAGATGAGCAACACAAACCTCACCAAAATAAAACGGGGATGAAGCCAGGTGCTGGCGAAGGGTAAGCAATTCATGTCTCTTATAAGGCACCATGTCAAAATCAACCATACTACAAAAATAAATTTAGCTTATCATTTTTAACATGTTAATGTTGCTGTTAAAGAAATCCTTGAGAATATGATGCAATTGCCTGTCACATATAAAATAATTAGAATAATTACCAAAGCGGGGCATTTTTATAGCATTCCTAATTAGATGTATGTTGAATCTTTATCTTTTAACACAGGGAAGAAGATACAGATATCACTTGCAGATGGAGTTATTAAATTCGAGTAAGATTAATTTATTGATTACCAGTGCATACATTGTATTTGACACTTTTCAGCTACATCATTGGGATAATGTTAAGTGGTAGAGGAATTTGAATTGGTAGGAAGTGTTCAAACAGTAAAATTAAGTCAGGGACACATTATGCCTCATTGATAAAATGATAATGGTTACTATGGGCGATCGGCCAACACCTTAAGTACTATACCATGATATGTCATGCTGAACAATTTTGTATCAACAATAACCTGACCTTTATGTCAGAATTCTAATTTAACTTCTTATAAAACACAGACTAGAATTATTAACCTTTCATGTGAAATGCATATTTATTAATCAGTTTGACCAAAAAAAACAACCCAAGAATTAAACGATTAATCAAAAGGGATACATTTGTGCACCTACAATTAAGCAAAAAATACTATCAAAAGGGATACATTATCATTTGATTAACTCATGTAACATATTTAAAATTCCTTCAAATTTGTGATAGTCAATGTGAAACACTTAATTCACAGTTGTCAATGTAAAATGGTATTGAAAATTAGACTATTCTACAAAAAATACATGAACGAAAATGATGTACTGTTATAACACACTTACTTTTGATGATTAACCCACACATGGTTGGCCTTAAGGGGCGCTGCACCTAACGCTGTAAAACATGCAGTGTGTTGTTGCATGTACTTTAACAACCGAGAGTAGATACCTCCATCACAGGTTTTTATGATCGCAGACCAATTGGTCCAATTGGCTTAATTCACAAACATAAAATATAATTGTTTTTTTAGTCGATAAGATATTTCATATTTGGCTGTTTTACATTGTTATGTATCATTAACTATTAAATATATAAGAAAATCAACAGACCAACTGATATATTTGTATTTGGACATTGCAGATTTTCCATCAGAAAACCACCTGAACGAAAAACATTTATTGTTGACCTCTCTGTAATTGCCTGTTTAGTGGATGGTGAGGAATGTGCACCGAATGTGAAAATATTTGATGGAACATATTTACCACAGATAATTTGTGATATTGGTGCTATTGTTAGCATTAAAAGTAAGAACGTTTATAATGATTTTTGGTTTTTAACGGCACTTTCAGCAATATTTCAGCTATATCATGGCGACCAGTTTTAGTGGTGGAGGAAGCTGGAGTACCCGGAGAAAACGACAGACCCTGGGCAAGTAACTGGTAAACTTTATCACTTGCGGCTGCGAGTCGAGTGCACCCTTTTTTGTAATTTACAAAGCTGGGCGCGAACCCAAGCTGTATTGGTGATAGGCTTGTATGAGCTGTTAGGTAATCCAACTACCTAACTCATTGAGCCACCTGGGCCCTTAGGAAAGTTTATATGTTTTTAATTGAATCCAGTTTGCATGTTTTCAAAATAATAATGATTACTTCAAACTGAATCAATGTTATATTTCTAAAACTGATTGATTGATTGATTTATTTATTGATTGATTGATTGATTCATTCATTCATTCATTTATTGACTGGTGTTTAATGCCAACTTTAGCAGTATTTCAGCTATATCGTGGCTCTTAGACTGAATTTGTAAATGTTTCAATATATGTGTCTGGTAACAAAATATGATTTTGTAGCTATTATTTAAATTTTCCATATGTAAATTTTTGTCTATTCATTAAATTGCTTATAAGATTTCAATTAATTATTCGTTTACAGATTTTTCATTGAACAACTGGCTAAAAGAAGTTGGAAACCTAGCTAAAGATTCAATAGATTCATCACATGTTAGACTTCTCTTACAACAGTTAAAGATAGACAAATTATTACAACAGCCATCTTGTAATCGAAAAATGCCAGCAATTAATGGATGGAAAAAACGTATTGTTTACATTTTCATTCTTAGTGCGATAATATTGATGTGAAAGAATTTTTATTATAGTTATATCAGATAATGAATATAAGCTTTTTAAGTCCTATCTACTACTAAGATTTGTATCTAATGGTAAATTCCATATGTCTGTTAATTAATTTTTTTTTTTCATTTAAGGGTTAGAGTTAAAGTTGTGGTGTTTAATGCCACTTTCAACAATATTTCAGTTATATCGAATGGCGGTTTTTATTTTAAGCATATTTTATTGTTCAAATAAAACAAATGGATCGGATACAAGTTTTACAACTTAGCATCGTCATCTCCAAAACAAACATTAATATACAAAATATTGACCATAGCATATTTATATAAATACACATGTTTAAGGCATAAAGATACATGTATAAAGAGAAAAAAAAGGAAGATTGATCAAAGCAAATCAACAGATTTCTGTCTTGTAGTTATCTTACAATCCAACAGATTTTTTTTTATATTAAACGAACACACCGCGCTATACAAAACGTGTACACTTCATACCAGTTCATCAATTATGTGTAACACTTGGATAAAGTTAATTTCAGAGTGTAACATTATATTAAATTGGAGTAAGTAGTTATAAAGAATTTAAATATATAATTACAAGATGTGACAGTTTTCATGCCTACAAGGGATTATGGTGAGTGTTTATTTGTTTTGTAATATCATCATTGAAATCCATTGAGTTGTAGTGTATACTATTTGAAAATCACCACATTCTTTTGAGAATTACTATTTTAAATTAACGTTATAAATAATATATGGATACAAAAAAGAAATGATAAAAATAAAACTAAATTTACGAATTTTAACTTTTATTTTGTAGACTGTCCACATGATGTAAATCTGTCAGAATTACCCAACTCAGTATCCTGTTACATGTTAGAGTCATGTACGGCTATAGAATGTTGCTTTGATTATAGTCTACTGAATATATCACTGAATTTTGATGTGTCAGTCGATACCTGTTACTACGTTATTTCAGTCAGGATAGAAAAACTATCGTTTCAATTGTCCTTCTCTAATTACATATGGGGTAAGTATTTCAAACAAACAAACTCTGATGAGGTAAGTTATTACCGTAAGTATTTCAAACACACATATCATAAAATTCCTTTAATGAAATGTATTTTTGTGGTCATTCAGAGAACTTTGTTATTTAATTGTGAAACATACCTTCCTTATTGATTCTAAAACGGAAACTGTAAAAGCATACATTTTATAAACTACAGGATAGGTCAGATACTCAATGAATTGTCAAAACCCGGTTCATAGCTCTGAATGTTTAGAGAAGCAATATTTTTTTAACTTTGAATTTAAGTCTTATTCAATGGAAATGGCTGAAGTCAAAACAATATTGTGTCATTTATGAAATTATTTAAAGATATATATTATATGTACAAAATTTGTCTTTAAATCATAAGAAAATAAAGGCAATCTAATGGAAAATCATGCTAAAATAAACAAATAATCTTTAAATATTTCTGCTTCTTCTGGTGCAAAAATGATCAAAATTTGTTTAGAAATGACTTCACAATAATTTTTTTGAAAAATGTGGTTTTACATGAAATATATAGCGTAAAATCGAGGGTGACGAATACTTATGTCCATGGACTGTGCATAGATAAGAAGTAGTCTGATAATAACATCCTATTGAATCTCAAGTCTTATTTAAGTCTCATTTAATGATTGTATTACAACTCTTGCATTCTGAATATCGAAAAAAAAATCTTGAGTAATCGATCAAGGCAGTAATTCACGAATGCATGTTGCCGCATGAGTGATATAATTTTGATATTCTAAATGCAAGAGAAATTATACTGTTTAATATTACATACAATTTGCACTTTTGTTTGCAGTAGTATGAAGTTTAAGAAAAGGGGAATTTGTTTTTTCATTGTCAGATGCTCAATGATATTTTCTATTGTGACTATACAAGGGAAATAAATGTGATATTTCACAAGTGATTTTATCGATTTTAATTTCACCAAAGAGTCTCAGTATTTCACATTTATCTATATAATAATGTATAACAACATCTGTTTTGACAAAAATAAGGATATTCTTTTCAGGAGAAACAAGGGAAGTAAAGCTGCGTGAGGTCATCAGAATTAAGTAAGTGCATTGTTTAATATAGTAAAGCCCATCTCCAGTAGTACGTAGTATGTAATAAAAACTTGACTTTGTCAGTATGAAGATATCTTATAATATGCTTAATCAATTGCCAGTAGATTACATGCTTGGTTGTATGTAATATCTGAAATGCCCAAATTTCCCATTTTTACAAGATAAAATGGAAACTGTGAAAATAAAATATCAAATGACCCAATAATATACATTTCATAGGATAAGTTTAATCAGACATTGACAACAAAAAATTGCATTGCTAGAACTTTCAGTAATTAAAATAGTAGTAATCTTGGATGGAACAGCATAAAACAATATCTTAATAAACAATACAATGCCATTGAAATATGCAATAAAAAGTGAATTAAATACATGTAGCAATAAACACGACAATAATATATTATTATTTAAGCATTATCATGAAAGAAAAGTCAAACACACTTTGAGTAAAGGTAGTGCATAGTCTCCCTTCTAATTTTTTAATGGTTGAACATTACAAATCATTACTCGACTCGAATCTCAGATTTGGTTAGTGACATAAACGACACATTTTGATTATTTGCGTCAATATTTTATAGTTTGTGTATTGTTTTATTCCAGATACAGAATAGAAAATCTCTGTGACCAAAACATGATGATTATTGACCTTAGCTTCAGTATTTGCTTAGAGCCAGGCATGTGTGATCCGGTGATTGAAATATTTAGTAATCAATTACTTCCTGAGCCCTTATGTAAAATGGCGATGGAGTACCTTGCAAAAAGTAAATAAACTAATATTTCTTTGTGTGTACATGATAGTGTATACAGTGCTCCCTGGTTAAACCGCCACCTTCTGTGCAGTCGGTAGTTTGGCGGTATAACGAGTTTGGCGACAAGCTGAGGGATATTGAAAACTGGAAGTCATGTGATCATATGAAAAGATAACCTTTCTCAAATTGTTTCAACTCGACTGACATACATTTTGCATTTGTACAAATACATAAGTATAAATAATACATGTTTAATGAATAAATAAATTAGAATAATTATATTCACATCGGAAACATCCTGTGCAGTTTGCAGATCTTTGTCAATGTTGACAAATTCTTGAACCATCATTTGTAGCTCGGGACATCAAGGTCATTATAAACACGTGACAGCAACAGTTCATCCAATCGTAACTACTCAGCCATTCTCGCTACCCTGCAAATAATACCTTATTTGCAGGGTAGCGATAATGGCCGAGTAGTTACGATTGCAGTTCATCTTCATTTGTGGGGTTACTGGAAGATCCCATTTAATTGTCAAATTATCGGCAATTTGTTATGTTAATTTTGGATTTTCCTTTGCATAACTTATAATTTCATATTTCTGTTTGTCTTCTAATTAATTATGCTTTCTCTTCAAGGACGACATTTTTATGACAACTACAGTTGACTCTCATTGTGTCGAACTCGGTTGACTCGAATTTCCGGTTGAATCGAATTTTTATCGAAGTCCCGAACTTCGTTGTGTATAAATATATGTAATTTGACTCCTGTTGCGTCGAATTCGGATGAGTCGAAATTTCGATTGTCTCGAATAAAAGTTTTGGTCCCGAGATGTAGAAAGCCATATTATTTACATTCGTTAAGTCGAATTTACCTGTCAAAACATGTGTATGATTACCTTGGGATTAAAATTGAAACATCCGGTCATTGGCTTTGACATTTTTTTTAGGCTATTTCACATGTGTATTTCACAATCTGTCAAATTAATTAGTGGTAATATTTGAATTGGCTTGGTATTATGACACAAGTTAGATGTGTACAATCAAAAATTATCGATTCATAACATTATAAGTGTGCTTGGGTCGGCATACATCAATGATTATGAAAAGTACACAACGGAGCGTTTGATCTATTGTCGGAAATTAATTTTGATTAAAGAAGATGTATAATTTCTCAATTTTGAGAGATTTGGAAAAATGTTACTCTTAATTAACAGTTGTAATAAAAGGGGAAATTTTATTGAATCATAAACACACACAATTTATTGTAAATATTGCACAAAGAAAAATACATCATGATGGGTGAAGTCTAATGACAATGCATCAACTGAAAAACATAGTCATACACACAAAAATGATATCTAGAAGTTTTCAGTTGTTCCACAAGATTCAAAGAATTTAATAGAGAAAAAAAATCAGCAACAAAAACATCGAATAAGTTTTAAATCGTTCCGAGAATCGGGACATGCGATGCTGGTGTTAGCTCTTCAAAATTTCGCTCGAGTTGTCTCCCTTTCGTTATTAAACAAACTACACTTCCGGTTTTCATAGCTCCTCTTGAGTCGAACTACGGTTGACTCGAATTTTTTCCATGGTCCCATCGAATTCGAGATAACGAGAGTTGACTGTAATTAAATTAAAAATTTTACTCAGGATTAAAAGTACAAATGTAATCACTAGAAAAGTAAATACAGCCTTTTACAGGTAATTATTCTAATCAAAACAACTGATCACCTGTTCCGACCCTCAACTATGAGATCAATGACCATGTCCGATGACCAGTCTTGACATTCCATAAGTACTGATCAATACACAGCTGTCAAAAGGTAGTTGGGGGCGGTACTAACAGGGGAATTTAAATTAGTTTTACGACTTTTGTGTCTGATGGTGGTAGCTGAGTTTGGCAGTATAACGGGGTATTTTTAATGGGGGAAATCGGGACAGATGAGAATTTTGGTGATAGGAGAGGTTGGCGATAAAACGGGGGGGCGATAGACCGAGGGAGCACTGTAGTATTATCACTACCCTGTCTTATGGAGGAATTTTCATTTTTATTTGTTGTTACTGTAAACGTTTGCAATGGGAATGCCACTTTCAACAATATTTCAATTATATTGTAGCCATCAGTTTTATTGGTGGAGGACCCTGAAAAATTACCGACCTGCCACAAGTCATTATTAGCAATGTATTAATGGCTCATTTACAGGTTGTTTAAAAAACAATACTCTTGTGAGGAAATAAATCATATAGTTAAAGAATATTATAAAGTAATTGTAGTTTTATATAGGATACCAGATGTGGAAATAACATGTAGATACAGTCAAACCTGCTTTAGTGACTACCTCTGTTAAAGGGGCATTATCTGCCAAATCGTAAATTTTTGTTACCCATAAAAACTATCAGATATGATTGATGCCTTAATAAAACATGTTTCTGTAACTTATAAATGTTATGAAATGAACGCTCATCGGGGAAAAATCGTGAAACTGCTCGTGTTTTGAGATCGATCATAAAATGGACGCCATCTTATTAATTATCGACATTGTTTACGGAGTTTGTCGAATTGTCATCAAATCTGTACAACAATGCACTTATTTCTTATTTTTTGTGAATCTGCTTTTAGTCGGGGTTAATAATGGACAGAACCATGCAAGTTGGCAGTTAATAAGCGA
>MJUT01024541.1:218235-228764 GCA_002080005.1 Gigantidas platifrons
TTTTGTAATAGGGGCCTTATAAGAGGGGTGATGTTTTGTAATAGGGGCCTTATAAGAGGGGTGGTGTTTTGTAATAGGGGCCTTATAAGAGGGGTGGTGTTTTGTAATAGGGGCCTTATAAGAGGGGAACTACTGTATTACAAATGGGAACATATATTAAACTATTTTCTTAACTTCTTACACTAATTTATATTTTTCAGATGTTTCTTTGACAAACTGGATGCAAGAGAAGGGTTTACAAATTGGAGAGAGTTTGACCACGGCTTTGGGTAATGAACTACTGGAGAATCTAGGACTGTCAACGTTCATGAATGACGAACAATGTAATAGATATTCTGGTGTATATGCTGATGCCGTCAATGGATGGAATTATAAAGGTATATTTGTCTTTGGAAAAGCTGTTGTAATGTCATCTTAGATGCCTTATCTTTTTATTGTGATAATTGAAGAGTTGTAACAGGGAGAGCTGTGATAAAAATAACATTGACAAATTTTATAACTATTTTTATTGACATTGTGGTTTTGGAAATTTCACATTTTGAGAATAGTTTCATAAAATATCTATAACATAAAACAATTTTCGGTATTGAGAAATTAACAATAATCAATTATGCAAAAATGATTTGTTCCAGCTACTAATGCATCTAATAATGTTGTTGTCTGATGTCAATATTATGTCAGTGCTTTAAATGAGGAGGTTAATTATATCAACTAAAAAAAAATAATAAAATATACATTAGCAACACATCACCTCATTGACATATTCCTATTATGTACTGGCTGCTTAAATCACACAAACAACCATTTAAATTTGCTCTATATCAGCCTCTAAGAAAAGTTCCACCGAACATTGACTATTCTCCTAGCTATCACTTAATTACAATCAAAGTATTATTTATCCTTTTTTGTAATAAGACCTACAACCACAGAGGTGTAAATCATTTAAAAAAATTCGTTGAAGCACTAGATAATCTTCATTCTCTTTGTTGTAAGTTTAATTCCATTGACAGTTATGACTTTTATACTTTGGTACCACCCTACTATCTCCCCTCATCTGATGAAAATAAATACATGATCTGTTCAGATTCTCTTTTTCGCCTATTGGCAATTCAGAGTTGTAAAACCCAAACCCTTTTATGTTAAAATAGTTGAAATTTATAAAAGCCTTGTTGCTATTGGTAAGCATGTCATTCACTTGGATTTCTAGTCATATATGTATCCATTGCAACACAATCATTGACCAGGAAGCCAATGCTGTATTAAATATTTGAAATCCAATTGCTTTATTCCATATACTGATTTGAAGACTTTTATAATGAAATATATTTTAATTAGCTGGCGTGACAGTTGGGACGAGCAAATTATGGCAAATTGCATGAATATACATTCCTTAGTTGGCAAGACTCATTGCTCTTATGGTCGCAAGGAACATGTAGTCTTGACCAGATGCTGTATTGGTCATGGTTATTTGGTAAATGTATTCCATGTAATTCCACACACTGATTAGTTGATCTAAAAATAGTTGCAGATACCTAGACCATATCTTACCTGTAAAAAAACCTAATATGTTTGTAAAGTTAATTTATCCCAAGTGATATACTTTGAATATTAAGGCCAATATATTACAGTAAGTACAGCATTCTTAAATAATTACATCACTAAATTGTGACAAAGAGAGAAACTATTTAGGCATAGTTTTTCGTTATTTCATGCGATTATTTGTCAATCTGCTGAATTATTCGGAGAGATCATATATATATATATATATATATATCTGTTGAATTAAATATTGATGATATGATTATAAAAGAATTTGTTCTTATTTTCTGACAAACATCATTTCAGACTGTCCTGTAAATATGACTCTGCCTGCGATACACAGTAGTGTGTCATGTCATATATCTGACCACTGTACAGAAATAACTTGTTGTATAGAGATTGGAAAGATTAAAAAGTCGTTCAACGCTTACATTTTTCTAGACAACTGTTATATGAGACTACATTTAGGCATAGAGAAGAGACAATTTGATATTTCACTTCTCCAGTATAGATGGGGTAAGTAATATAATTAACAAGTTTTACTAAATTGGAGTATTTTATAGATAATTTCAGTGAAAAATATTATAGAATTATATGGAATAAAATGAGAAAAAGTTGTGCTCTAAATCTAAGTGTAGCATATAATGTCATCAGTTCTTGTACGATACTCAATATATCTTTAGATGCGATTATGATTTTTTTTTACAAATACTATAAAATCATAATGCAGGCACTTGCTTTCTGCATAAATTGTAAAGGTAGCATTTTTTCTCACTGCAGAAGTCTTAAGCTATACTACTCTCGTACCATTTATATATTATCTTGGTACACACATGTACAATTGATGATCAAGGAAATAACTGTGACTAAATACTTTTCTAAGGGCCCAGTTGGCTCAAATCACCAATACGGCATGGGTTCGCACCCGGCTTTGTAAATTACAAAAAAGGGTGCACTTGACTCACAGTCGCAAGTGATAAAGTCTACCAGTTGCTTGCCCATGGTTAGTGGTTCTCTCCGGGTACTCAGGCTTCTTCCACCACTAAAACTGGTCGCCATGATACAGCTGAAATATTGCTGAAAGTGGCATTAAAGCACAATAAATAAATAAATATCAATACTTTTCTCATTTTTTTGTTTATAAAAAAGATGTATATAATGCTGTATAGTCTGTTAATGGGCCCATTAAACTAGTTTAACTCAACTACTTTTTATTGAAGTACCAAACCAGGGAAGTGACCGGTTGTGTATGTTAATGGTATTGATTTAACCACTGTTTATACTATTTCTCAATTAGATTTTGGAATTGTTCTAATAGTATGATATTTTTTTGTTTTTCAATTTAGTTCTCAATATATGTGAATACATGTAGCACGGTCTGTTTTTTTACTGGAATTGTATCATGAACGTTGAATTTAGTATGTTGTGTAACAGATATTATTTATCTTGTAGGCCAGAAAGAAATCTTTACATTAATGAATGTCATTCGTCTTGAGTAAGTTTAGTATAGATTAGTTATTAGGCCAACTGTGAAAAACAAAACAAAAAGGTTGCGACCGTGTAATGCTGAATATAAAGATAACTTTTAAACGAGAGCAAACAATATACTAAATCACTTGCTGTTACGGTATTTGTAAGATTTCTTGTTGATAACATTGCATCTGACAAAAACAATGCTATCAACGTCCAAACAACATAAGATGACCAGATGTAGTGTTTATAGACTGAAGTAAAGAGTATCACTCAACTGCAGGATAGGGCCTGTTGCACTCATTTAAGGGTAATGATATGAGTTATGCTCATTATTAAAGACCCTACTCTGAATGAAATGTAAAACAGAAAGAAAAGCACTGTTTCTTTACTTTAATGTGTGTCGAAGTGTAATGTTGGATCATCTCTCATGTTTAGCAAAGCATGAGATGTGATATACAATGATAAGTGCATTTCGAGCAAAATATATCAATGAAAGTATGATTATCGAGAAATTGTTAGTGTGATGTCAGTGACGTCATTATCGCATTATATTCAGAAAATCAAAGACAAAATGTACAAATTATTGATAATAGATATTAGAGCATACAGGATATGTTCAGGCCTCTACATTAACAATTTTTTTAACTTGTCCCTTCGGACAACTAACTAAAAAAAGTACTTGTCCGACTCAAACTTTTAGTTGTCCGAAAAAAAAAGAAAAAAAATGCAAAAAATAGAGAATAATTATCAGCAATTTGCATAAAATGTTTTGGTTATTGTCTATTAAAGTCATTATTAATACTAACACTAACATACATTATGATTATGACATCTTTAATCAACAAATTAACATACACTTAGACATAAGTCATAATGTCATTGGTATCAAACGATGCCATTATGGTATGAGTGTCTAATCATCAATTTCTAAGTTTGGTTCTTGAATAGCAAGCCCATCTAAGCGGTAATCGTATAATGTGGATTGAATCCAGGATGCTTTGCAGGAATGAAAACTAAAATTATGAACCTAGTAGCAAGCTGGGCCCCTGAAATTTAAAATCCAGGGGCCTAGGTGTATATATAAAAAATACTAGAAAGTTACCCTGCCCAAATTTAGTATATAATTAAAAAGCTGCCTTAACTGATTTGTTCTGGGGTTTTTTTATCTATTCAATGTCACATTTTTATTTCTGTCTACCTTGACTATTTGAGTCTTGCATACCAGTGATTTTTTATACCCCCCTTTTGAAATAAATTTTACTGTGCTGTGGTCATGTTTGTGTAATCTTCAGCAGAAGAATGATGTCTCTGTCAATTTGATCAATGGTCCAACTATATAAGATAAGATAAGATATTTTATTTACCAATCATGGTCCCATTATGGGCAGAGTCATTATAATAAATTGAATGATTAACATACATAATAATGCACATGACAGACAACAACATGAACAATAAAGTCAAATAGCAGTTAATGCTAAAGAAATGCTACATTTATAAAATAATAGTCAACAGTGACCTGGAAAATAGTCCTAGATATACATGTATAGTTATTATATTACTATACATGTACATTATGTATGCACATCAATGACTGTGGTATTCGAGAAACATTATTGTGGTATATTAAATAATAATAATAATAACACGTTATATCTTTAGTTCACACAAGATGGTTCGAGTTCAGATTTAGCATAATTAGCATAATAATGATAAAAGTACCAGTACAACAGTTCTCCTCGTGACTGAAGCACATGTGCAATATATATACATGTAGCTTCGGAATGAAAATATAGCACAAACGTAAATTGCCAATGTCAATCACAAACTGAAGAAAGTAGAGGTTGTAATTATCATTAGCCAGACCTCAATTCAGATTGGAGTAAAGCTACTGTAGTTTAAAGTCTATTTTTTAATTGGATATGCATTAACACGTGTCTGGATGTAAATAAACAGTTCGATAGGTCGTAATATTAATCCGGTGTCGAGTATAAAATACCAATGCGGATGGATAAATATCCGGAAGCGTCCCATGCATTTCAACGAATTTTGAATTGCCAATCTTCGCATATATGAACATATTTGATATGAGAACTATGATTTTATGTCTTTGAAATGAGAAAAAATTAATTAAAAGTTCGTTTTGTTGAAAGTAACTATGGTCAACATTTCCCATAGCACAATACAAAATGTACCACATTGCGTCCCCTTTCCAAAATGGCGGCAAAATGTTTTTTCGGAATGTCTCTTGGTTCACCGTGATAATTGGCGATAGTGTACTTCAATGGAAACCGATATTTTTTAAACACATTAAAATAATTATTTACGAAGTTTATGCCTGTAAAAAATGATAAAGCAACACATTTTTATCATAGAAAATAACATTCAAAAGGTAGGACAGTCATTTTTTCACTTGTCCCGTCGGACAACCGTGGTACAAGATCTACTTGTCCGACGTCAGTTTTCACTGGTATCGGACAAACGTTAATGTCGAGGCCTGATGTTCCGTTTGTCGTAATCACAATCCAGACCGTTCCTCATTTATGACAACACCTGATTTTGAACAAGAGTAACAGGAGGGATGCCACTAATGACCAGGAGCTGTTTATTCTTCCTGAGCATTCACCACTGTTGTTAGGGGGATTTGTTTCTACACGATTATGAGGCAAACTTCCATCAAAGATTTTGTAAGAATATTAGAACAATTAGAAAATTGGCCCAGATTTTTAATTCCAGCTTCCACTATATAGATGATGTTCTGTCACTAAGCAATTCTTGATATGGTGATTATCTGCATCGCTTCTATCCAAATCAACTTGAAGTAATGGTTATTACTGACACACAAAAGTCTGCTTCTTACCTTGGCCTTCATCTTGAAATCGACAACGGAGGAAGATGAAAAACAAAACTCTGTGACAAATGCGATGACTACTTTTCCAATAGTCAACTTCCCTTTTATCATTAGCAATATTCCAGCACCACCAGTGCATGGAGTTTACATTTCACAACTCGTACATTATTCTAGAGTTTGTGCCCAGTACAGTGATTTTCTGGACAGAGCTCAGCTGCAGGCATAAAAGCTACTCATGTTGAAGTCAACACTTCAAAAATTTAACAGTTGTCATCATGATATCAATCTTTACTTTTTACATAGATTTTTCTTGCCTCTATCACTGCCAAGACCTCAACCAAGCTTTTTTGATTGCCCCTTTGGTTTATTCATGTTGCTCAATCGTTAGTTTTATGTGTAGTATTGTATCTGACAGCTGCAAAGGTTTAGATGTTATAGGCTATAGCTCTTAGTGGCATATGCAATATATGCTAGATATTACAACTTAACACAGGAAAGAAAGGTATAAAGTTTGTCATAAACTGTATTACTTCTCTTTCTGTCTATTCAGATAAAAGTCTAAAGTGGTGTCCTCTACCCAAGAATAATTTCAGACAGCTGTTTTTGAGGAGAGCAAAGTAAAACAATCAAAGCCAAAAATGTATAAATATTGTAAATTATAATGCACTGACTTTCAATCTTATATATAATTGTATACAGATGAATAATTTCGTTTTATTTTACTTTTCATGAGGTTTTCATTAACAAAAGCCATCAAAAACATAATGTAGCTTGCATTCTTATATTTATTTACTGTATTTATATATATATATATAAACAATTGACATGGGTTATTGTCTATGGCTATTTCAACATTAACACCATTAACAGATTAATTAATTATTATTTTTAACTCACAGATTTACTGTCTATGATTTGACGAGCGAAAGTAAATATTTGCTGAATATGAACATAAGTGTGTGTTTGGAGCAGGATGGGTCGTGCTTGATGCACATTCCTATATTTGAAAACACAAAGATTCCAAAATATCAATGTAACTGGTCAAGTGGATTGACATTAGAAGGTATGATATTTCATGCTGCTTACTGTTACATATTCAAGTGGAACCGTCATGATCATGATCTTATGGTAGTTGGATTTACAGCTACCTATGTAATCAGTACCTAATGTTGTGAGTTCGAACCTCACTCAGGTCGGGAGTTTTCTCTGGGTACTCTGGTTTCCTTCACCAATAAAACTGACCGTCACGATATAACTGAAATATTGTTGAAAGTGGTGTTCAACACCATAAACCCACCCATATTTAAGTAGTTCTTTTTCAAATTTGTTTCTGACTTTTTTCACATCATTTCTATATTTTGACTTTTTTATCATTGTAATATGGGTTTGTAAATGCTACACAATCGATGATATCCATACAATTTAACTGTCAACCAAAAATCAGTGTGTTTTTGTTAAATAGATGATATCTGTAATCAGCAGAGGTGAGTGATTGTTGTTTGATGCCAACTCAGCAATTTTTCAGCTATATTATGGCGAGAACAAGTTAACTTTTAATGAGATGATGATGAATTTCACTTTGTACTAGACCAACACGCTTAGTCGGATTTTGTACAGTGCTAGCTCACTGAAACAACAGTCTGCAGATAGACATGTCGCCCCATGTGGACACATTATCCCGATTCCAAGCCAACCAGTCTTTGCTCTTTCTCCTTAATGCTACATGCTTAGCGGGGAAGCAGGAAATACCAATTTTATTGTCTTTGGTTTGCATCGATCGGGCTTGAACCCCAATCTACCACACTCGAGGCAAGCATGCTAACCATTACACCACCAGATAATGACTTAAGTGAACTAAACTGATTCGTCGTATAAACCACAAAGTAAAAATCCAATCACTGGACCATAATTTCTTGCTACTTGAGATATATTTTTGCAATGATATTTAAATTTTGTGTGTGTATTATACATAAATGATTACACCGTGCATATTAAAGCAAAACACATTTGCTCATAACGATTATCCTATTTACATATATATGTCATTATAAATAACAAATTTATTGCAAACCATTCACAGGTTTTTCTTTCAAGCAATTCAAGCTGAACAATCAAATTGATGGCTCTGTGATGGGTCTTGACTTGCACAGACTTTTGGAAGAATTGGGAATATCAAAATATATCAAAAAGAAGCAGTGCAATAGAAGTTCTGTACCATTTTCACGGAGGAATGCAAACGGATGGACCAATGGTAAAATATTTAGTTACTGAATAGTAGATGTGATATACTTGATCAACGAAAAAATAATATGATGATCGTTAATTTATCATCCAAGCAAAGTTATATATCAAATATTATATCATTCAATATAGAAGACATTACGCAAGACCTGTTTCTGAAGCAATTCTTTTTTGGAACAAATCATTATGTTATGCTAGGTAACCTTTGATTTATTTTAACACCTTGGTCAATAATTCAATTTGTTTGCATACTATTTGGAGTACTTCTACTTAAACGGACCCTAGCCCTAAACCTAACCCTTTTGTTGTCATAACCGCATGGCAACAAAATGAAAGGTCATGGGTCATGTGCATTGATTATTACAATATCTGACTTCCGAGGTCCTCCAAAGTAGATTCTACCATTACTATTTTGATCACAACTTACAGCACAATTTTAAACATAATACTATTTATTTCAGACTCTTCCTTGACGTTACAGGATAATTTTAAACATAATACTATTTATTTCAGACTGTTCCTTGATGTTACAGGATAATTTAAAACATAATACTATTTATTTCAGACTGTTCCTTGACATTACAGGATAATTTTAAACATAATACTATTTATTTCAGACTGTTCCTTGACATTACAGGATAATTTTAAACATAATACTATTTATTTCAGACTGTTCCTTGACATTACAGGATAATTTTAAACATAATACTATTTATTTCAGACTGTTCCTTGACGTTACAGGATAATTTACCAGATCTTAAAGGTCCAGTTAGTTGTCACTTGTCACCATCATGTACATCTATAGATTGCTGTTTAGATGTTGTGCAGATAAATCGATCTGTTGCATTCTTCCTCAGAATAGATACCTGTAATTACATACTGTCTCTAGGGATAGAAAACTTGGTCTTCAATAAGAGTCTTATTGATTATGATTTTGGGAAATATGAAGAGTATAATTTGGTTGATTTAATTCAAATGAAGTAAGTTTAATAATGTTATATCAAGTTTGTAAGAGGTATTTGCCTAAAAATAATGGTTAATACATGGGCAAATTCACGAACATTAAGGCTTGGTAAATTTGTCCAGCCATGAAAGCATTATACTTTGGCTAATATGATTTCCACCAAATACTTGTATTTTGCTATTTTTGAAAAAAGATCGAAGTTTGTGCACGTTTTCATGAGTTTTTTCCATGTTCTGTCTCAAAACCAGTATATTTGGCAAATACCACTAGCAAGCATGTAGGCATGGACAAATAGAGGATACCAAAGCTAAATTGAGGTAATCTGGATATAAAACAGCAGCTAGTAATAAAACAAAACAAAAATATTATCTACAACAAAACTTATGCAGAAAGAAGTTTTTACCCAACATCCATAAATAATTCCCACCTTGATTTCATGCTTACCTTGGTGTTTTAAAAGGTGCCAACTTAAAAAAAAAATTCTGTGCTGTGTCTGTCATATGCAATATATCTATATTTCCCGAAAATATGCATTTCGTTTGTTAGAGCTAATGAAACAGACAAGCTTTTCTTATCTGTTTCACAGCGAGTGCAAATTAATTTTATTTTAACCAACAATTTACATATGTTATAAAGCCATCTGCAATGTTGAAAAGTTACAACTGCCATATTTTTCTGAAGAGGAGAAATCAGCTTCATTCTAATCGTTTTTCAAAACATTTTTTTTTCTCCTTGCAACTATTATCTGTATACTAGATGAATAAAACAGACACATTTTTTGTATTACTTTATTGTACAGCAAATTTAGCAATTTGATCAGATACCAAAAAAAGATGTGTGCATTTGTTATTACATTTGTGGGCAATTATTCTGCTAAAATATTTTACATTTGAAAAATATATTAACTGATCAGAATCAACATCATAAAGAAGTATGTTGTATGAATAGGGAAGGATTGGGCTCCCATTAACCGGTTTAACCCTGCTACATTTTTGTGTCTGTCCCAAGCACGAACCTGGATTTCCAACGTCATATGCCGTTGTCCCTTTTCTGTTCAGTTAGTTCAGTTGGGATGAGAGGTGATTGTTCGTTTTGTTGATATTGGTGGAATTGTTGACCATCACTGTTTAAACTATCTTTTCTTAACATTGCATATTATCATTACTGAAATTGAATGCCACATTTGTTATAATACAAATATAGGCCGCAAATACAGAAAAAAACATGTATGATGTTATGACATTACATGCTTATGTGGTAATCATATTGTGATGTTTGCAAAAAAAAAAAATCAAATACAATTAAAAGCACACATTTTATTTCAATTTTGTTTATGTTTCGACGAATGATCGGTGCCATTGATCTAGTATGTCATACGACTGGTGTCTTTGACATAATATGTCATATAACATAAAGAACCTACTGTGCCTTCAGCAACAATGTAATGTTAAGATATCAATG
>MJUT01024541.1:235778-260714 GCA_002080005.1 Gigantidas platifrons
TATAACTGATATATTAAACCATAACCCTAATCCTTTTATAACAAAACAACAAAGAAGATGATTCATTTTATATTTATGACTTAGTTGTGAAATGCATCTCATTATTTTAAGTTAGTATCTCATAACTTTGAGAGATTATTTCATGATTATGAGAAAATGATATCATAATATATTTTGTACAAAGTTCATGATTAGGAATCAGCATTCTTTACAACAATATTCACGTAATTATACATTAGGGTTGGCTTTTTTTACTCACATATGAAAAACTCATAATTTCACTAAGTGGGGAGATGCCGTGAGTTCTTCAATGGTGAACATAACCCATACCTTAAGCGTTATGGCAGTCAATGGTGATCCCATTTACATCCACATCCTTTCTTACTGACTGATTAATGCTATTTCTTTTTTTTTTGTCCCATAAAGCTAGTTTAACACCACCACTTTTTTTTAAGTGTCTGTACCAAGCCAGGAAAGTGGGTGATCATGCACATCTGTCGGGGGTATCAATAATGCTTCTGTTTCTACAATTTTTCTATTAGATTTTAGAACTGTTCTGACAGTTTGGTATTTTTTGTTTTTCATTTTATTATAAGATATATTTCATAATTATGACATAATTTTTCCATGAGTTGCAGTACTACAGTTCCACCCGTATGGTGGAAGCATTTTGCTCTATTTCATATGTACATTATAGGATTAAATGCTTCTTTTCAGGAGTTCATGCATGTGTACACGGTGCCGATGCACTCATAAACTGAATAAAGTTTGTGAGTGCATCGGCACCTTGTACACATGTATGAACTCCTGAAAAGAACTGTTTAATCCTTATAATTCCTCAATGCAATATTCAACATAAAAATATATTCTTGCATATCTCTGGTCTAAAAATCACACAAATTAAAATTCCGCGAAATGTTGTTGACGACGTTGGCACATTAACAATATAACGTCATATGAAGACTTCCAGCTTAAAACGTAAAGATCAGACGTCATTAGGCTTAGTGTACACTGCAATTTTGATAAAATTTAACTAAAAGATGTTTGCAAGGTAGGCATTTTAATTATTTTTGTGTATTGTTGTAAATATGGCTTTCAATCTGACACTATTGTAGTTTCCGTCATCGGTCGCCATATTGTTTATGCTGGTTGTACAAAAAAGGTTCATCGAGTTATGAACAAATAAAAAACAAACAGGTGACAGTGTTCTTGTCCAATCAAAAGGCACCAAAACGATATACATTAATTCTATAAGAATTATTCATTAATAAATCATTTATAGAAAAATTACTAGGAACAAACTAACAAATAAAAAAAAGCCAATTAAATCAAGATAACCCACTTGTTGAAATAGTGACATTTCTGTGATAATAGATGATAACAAAACATATATCTCGTTGTCATGTATTTGTTCACCATTACAGAATTTCTATGACCCTATTGCTTTCGGATATGCTCTCGGCTTGACCTATTTGTACAATACACAGACATTGTATATGATGATTTTACAACAGTTTATAAGAGTCAGTATTTTTCAGTCCTATTTCATTTTATTTATTTTTTTTATCTGTCCACCTTGCTACTTTACATCCTTTAAAAAAAGGGAGTTGATGAGGTTAAATTATTGTCTGTACAATAGTAGATGAAACATTGAACAGGTATCCCATAATACCACAATACTGATTGAAGCAACAAGGCATTTTTTTTACTGGGAACTTGTACAAAGACTTATATTCAACATCAAATGTGTATTTAATTTTTACAATAAACACATAAATAAAAAATTCCATCATTGACATTGTTAGCTCTTGGCTTTTCACTTGCAGGTTTCTCTGTTACATCATTTTTGAATGAAAAGGGTTTATCAATGGCCGAACAGTTGCCCCATGTTATAATTTCAAAAATTCTAGAGAGAAGTCGTATTGTAGAATACTTGGAAAGCCCAAAATGTAACAGACATGGATCACCTTACATACCTTCTACTAATGGATGGAACAACGGTAATATTATATCTTTATACATACAATGTATATGTTCTGTTCAGATGTTAATGCTGAATCATATGTTGTGATAAAATTGTATAAAACTTAATAGATTTACATTTAAGCAGCAGTAAGCAAATATTAGAAGGAAGGAAGGGTACTATTTTCTGAATCATCCATAATTGTCCAACAGAAAATCACAATTTCTCAGTAATTACTAATCTCTTTGTTTATCAATGAATTATTTCATTCATAAGACCAAGATAACCCAGAAAATCAGTCTGGTGTTTTTTCTTCATAGTTCGGCATTGTACATCATTTTAACATGTCTATGGATAATTATGATTGGGTCAGTCAACCATGGTAGATATGGAAATTGCTGCAAGAACTCATTATCTGCTTCACTATGTACAATGCAAATCCAACTGACGAGTCAGTCAATTCTGCTTCTTCATCACACTCATGTAGTCATCACAAAGGGACAATACTAGGAAAACCCAGTTAAACTGATCAATAGTTTGTTAGTATTAGCCGTTGTTTTGTTGTGAATGTAGCGGGAATATCTGTTGACCTTATACAGCAGTCAAATAACCAATCAATCAATAAAATTCAATAATGCAACTAATTAAACATTAAAGGTTTTTTTTATTTTTCAGCATGTAAATCTGTGTCAGAAGATCTCCAGTTTCTTGATTCGCCGGTATCTTGTGCAATGTTATCCAGTTGTTCTGCTGTAGACTGTTGTATAGATATATTGTTTTTGGCCAGATCTTTTCATATCGTTTTCGATATTGACATGTGCTCACGGAAAATGGTGATCTCAATCGATAAACTGAAAATTGAACTGTCAGTTCTTGACTATAACTGGGGTAAGATCCACTTTTTGAATACAAGTGTATGTATTGTGTAGCTTTACTTGCACATTTTTGATAATACATCATTATTGGATAAATCACTGTCATGCATAGAAATATGAGAAAAAAAAGCAGAAAATGATATCAATACACTGTTTTTTAACTGTTATTGATGAATATTTATAATAAGATATTAACTTTAAAACACTTGTACATGTATCACAATCTAATCATGATGACATGGTGAAAACCATTAAATGATATGCCAACTAGTTGATAATATTATATACATTTATTATAGTTTATATAATTAAATGTAAACGAAAAGGGTACATAATCTGAATGTCCACAATATTGGTTTTCTTTGGATTCAAATCTAGCTCAAACCCCTTTGACAATACTATCTGTGTGGTAACATAATGACATGTTTCTGGAATAACCTTCATCAGGTATGCTTAATATCGAAATACTGGAAAGCAACAAAATAATTTAAAAGTGTTTGGGAGCAATAAAACAAAGGGCTTAAACAGCATAGCCAATGCCTGAGGGGGGAGATCCTTAGTTTTGATGATACATTATTTAGGAACTGTAAATTTCAATAATAAATATATCTAACAAGCCCTGACAGTGCAGAAACTCTGACTACTGGGCAGATGATACCTTCTGGGGCTAATAGTCTATCAACAGAGGTATCGACCCAGTGATTGAAATAAAAACTAAGATATCAAATTTAGTGTGCACGAAAATCCTTCATCAGGTACACTCATTATCAGTATATTGGAAAACTATATAGTTTAAAAGTGTTTGGGAGCAATAAACCAAAGGGCATAAACAGGATAGTCAAAATCTGCTATGGTCACCTATGTCTTAGTTTCCTTAAATGTGTTCTGAAATCTGTAGACCATCGTCCAGTATCAAAATGTGTTTGCCATGTTTATGAGGTTGCTATAAATTTGATTACAATAAACAACTGGCGTAGTCACATTGGTTTCAATGAATCTTCACAATGGCAACTCAACTGACACCCAACTAAATTTCGCATTGGGCGTAAGGCTGGCCGTCAATAAAAAAACAAGAGGAAAATAAATATGGATATGAATGTTTGAAGCTTGACTATATATCCATGTCAAATATAATATATATTAATATTCTACATAGTGCACATTTTCATTGCTTTAAGTAGCTTTTGTTTTTTCTGTAGGAATAACAAACAGATTCAAACTAATGGATACAGTTGTCTTAGAGTGAGTAACAAAGTTATTTATCTTGTACTTGTATAAGTCAAGCATCTGTATCTCATACTACAATAAATCATTTCTTTGGATATCTGGAAGTACACATTGTAACCATAGTAACTGTCAGCTTAACAGAGCCATGATAACTCAAGCAACCAAATATTACAATGTAAGATCATCGGTCCATACGAAGTCGATACACATTGTAAAATTTCGTATTAGCTGACAGATTAACTTGTCCAGGATAACTCGAGCATTCGAATATTACAAAGTAAAATCATCGGTTTATTCGATGTTAATGCACATCGTAACCTGTCGTAGTAGCTGTCAGCTTAACTTGTCCGGGATAACTCGAGCATTCGAATATTACAAAGTAAAATCATCGGTCCATTCGATGATGATACACATTGTAACCTGTCATAGTAGCCATCAGCTTAACTTGTCCAGGATAACTCAAGCATTCGAATATTACAAAATAAAATCATCGGTCCATTCGATGATGATACACATTGTAACCTGTCATAGTAGCCATCAGCTTAACTTGTCCAGGATAACTCGAGCATTCGAATATTACAAAGTAAAATCATCGGTCCATTTAATATTTATACACATTGTAACTTGTCGTAGTAGCTGTTAACTTAACTTGTCCGTGATAACTCGAGCATTCGAATATTACAAAGTAAATGTGCCGCTCTAAGGGATATTTGAGTCTAAGGGACTTAAATACACATTGTCCTGTCGTAGTAGCTGTCAGCTTAACTTGTCCGGGATAACATGAGCATTCAAATATTACAAAGTAAATTCATCTGTCCTTTCGACTTTGATACATGTTGTAGCCTATTATAGTAGCTGTCAACTTAACTTGTCCGGGATAACTCGAGCAATCGAATATTACAGTGTAAAATCATCGGTCCATACGATGTTGATACACATTATAACCTGTCGTAGTAGCTATCAGTGCCAGCTTAACTTGTCTAATAAAGCCACTGCTGAAATTATATAAACATAATAGCAGAGATTATGTAGAACATTTCTTGTTATTAATCACAACATATATAAGAAATATGTCAAAACAATAATTAATTTATGTATGGTTCTCTGAATAAACATTAGAGAATATAGAAGGGCAATCAAAAATGGACAATCCAGAGAAACTGGTAACACAAGAACAAAAACACAACACAGTATGTGTTTGACACCACTATAAGCAAGCAAACACAACGTACATAAGACATGAAAACAGCATTTACTTCTATATATCTCGTATAAAACATGATCATGGTCACAATAACACGTTCTTTGTGTGCAGTGAAATAAAATATAATTCTGGTTTGGCTGCATTTAATATTCATGTTTTTATATTTAATTACAGATATATTATAGACAAATACCAGTCTTTTCTTGCTGTAAATTTGAATATAAAATTCGACTTTGGAACTGGAACTAAACAGTTTGAATATTCTATTTTACAAAATGCACACTTTCCTTTACCATTATGTGACTGGAGAACTGATTTTGCTGTGAAAAGTAAGTATGGAACTTATAATCGTGTCAAATTTATCAATGTTGTATGAATTATGACGTGAAATTCATAGCATTGAATGACTTATATGTCCTTATTTAACATTATCTACCAGGGGCATAGTTTACAAAATATGAAATACATTTTTGCTCTGTTCCATCAAGCTAATTTTATCATGATGAAAATATATCAATGAAATCATTCGTGTGGTAAAGAATGTCATTAATCAGAAAACAAGAATGTAGTATGATCATGACAATGAATATATACATATTATTCTACAAAACGTTTTATGTTTCATTTCAGATTTTTCTTTTAAATCGTGGATGAAAAGCAAACAACTTTCAACTGGACGACAACTTTCTAAAATCATGGCTTCAGAGTTACTAGAAATACTAGACATTGGTAGCTTGATTAACGATCAGTCTTGTGAAAGATCCAGTCACACGTACAGTCCTTCTAAACACGGATGGAAATCAGGTAATATGTAAGGGGTGTAACCACGTGTTTGCCAGTTCCATAAATATCTACAAACTGACCGTGAGTGAGTGAATTATTGTTGTTCAACACCAACTCAGCAATTTTTCAGATATGTCATTGCGAGAGCAAGTTATGATTAATTTTTGAATGAGATGATGATGAGGTACGCTTTATACTAGACCAACACACTCAGCTGAATTTTTATTGTACTAACTCACTGAAACAACAGTCCAGGAATAGACATGTTGCCCCACTCGGACACATTATCCTGTTTCTTAGCCAACCAGTCTTTGCTCTTTCTCCTTAATGCTGCGTGCATTGCAGAGAAGCAACAAATAATAATTTATAATCTTTGCTTTGACCCTGTTCAACGTGAGAGTGACATAGTAACTTACTTATTGATATTGATCTATTTTTCTAGCTATTGATTATGTGATAACCAGTCTTGTCATGCATATTTAAATCAGTTGTTATTTATAATATCAAATGGTAAACACAACTATTAATGTTAATTGTTAATGAAAATGCTGAGTGGTTTACTTTGCATTATTTGGTTGTTTTGCACTCTTACATATTGTGAACGTTTTAACTGTCAATCTTTCAGGGGGTTAGGGTAATCGTGTTCAACACCATTTTCAACAGAATTTCAGTTTTATCGTGGCGTGATAGGCTCCGATTGCATATGCAGTTGGAAATCCAACTACCATGCAATCACGACCACGATGGCCCTTTCGACCTTTCAACTTTTCATTATTCATAATATGTTTTATTAAAGTAAAATATCAGATGCTAATCTAGTGTATTCCAAATTGGTGGTACAGTGTGTTTAAAGATAGATCTAAAAGATCCACCTTGAAAACAAAGGGTTATAATCTCTGTTAAAAAGACTGTTTTGGTCTACAATGTTAAAAACAGATTGGTTATTACCTTTAAACAAGATGCATATCAAGTATTAAGAAACAAGCTAGTTATCTTTTGTCATTCACTGTTTTGGCTATTGATGATAGGTTGATTCTTTTTGTTTGAAAATATTCAATGTTCTTTTACATATACTATTGATAGAGTGTCCACTGGTATTGCCAACACAGCCATTGACAATTCCTGCAACATGTGTGATTTTGCCTCACTGCACAGCAGTGGACTGTTGCATAGACATGGATATCTTCCACCGATCTTTTCAAGTGATGTTTGACCTGGATGTTTGCACAAACACATTTACAATTGGGATTGATAAATTAAAGCTTGAACCTGTCAGCCTCACTAACTACAGTTATGGTTTGTATAAGCTTTTTTCATCATTTTAGATGAAACATGTAGAAACATTACCGTTGAATTTGGTTAAAATCTTACTAACATCTAGAAATAAATTGTGTTTTATTTCCATGGCAACAATTGAGGTCATGATACCTTCAAAAGAAAAGATAACCCATTCATAATATAGGGTTATGGAAACGTAATTTCTTAGTGAAATGGTAATAAACTACATTTTCTGAATAAAAGAATCACAGAAAACTTTTAATTGAGTATGCTAAAATCAAATATTATAAATTTTCTGTCGCCAAGGCAGCTGCCATATTGACAAAGGTAGTGACTTCACACCGTAATTCCAGGTAATTCAAGCATCAGTCGTTTACACAATACATATACCCACAAGGAATCCAGAACAGACAGGGTGATGTTGAATAATGCAGTTTGTGTTCTCTTCAATACAAAAGCGTTCCACAAAATGACGGAACTCATAAAAATCAAAATCGTAATATTTCAACCATCTGTATGTCTGCGATTATTTTAAAAGATAGAGACTCCTTAACTATTATTTTGTTACATCTATTGTTTGAAATAAGCACACATCTTATGCTAGGTTTCTTTCACCTTTAAAGATGTGATTGAGTGATTGTTGTTAATGGCAAGTGAACATTTTTCAGCTTTATCATGGATATACTATAAAAATGAAATAGTCAATATTTCAATACAGTAATAATTCATTATTCTTATATTAAGCAAATTACTAAAGTAAGTACAATATAAACATGTGTTTTTCTACACCATCCATGTTAGACAAAGCATACTCCTGCTTAGACTTGTGTTATAATCAGTTACTAATAAACTGACTTTGGGAAGTGATGATGAAATGAATTCAAATAATAATACCCATGTCAATCGGTTACCAAAATAAAGTTTTCTTAAATGGAATATCAAGCTTAGGCCATCTAAAATTAATCTTCTGGTTCTCAGACAATTGATTTTTGAAAAATGGCAAGGTAGGTAGGGAGTTTAGTTTTGTAGTTTATAGCTTTAGCAAAAAAGGCAAGGGATTTCCAGTGTTGGAGTTTATTTCGGTCAAAACATATTTAGTTCTAAACCAATTGGATTTTTTTCCTTCCAAGCCCCGAATTCCCTCCATTTCTCCGGTAAAGACAGTGACACGTTTACATAATTCTTCCACTGAATCGCCCGAGTCAGTCACAGACAGAATTGTCCAAGGAACCACTTGTTTTGAATCAATATGCACCGAAAGACTGACGAGAATCGCCGTCATGCTTTCTATTTTTACTTTCGTTTTTGTTTGATCAATCTGGGTTGGGGAGACGCTTGAAAAGTATGTATTGGCGCCAAATTTCAAAATTTATTTTCGAAAAAAGAAAAAAAAAATCCGGGACGGCGGCGATTTTTTTCGGGCGGGATTTTGAGGGGGCGGCGGTGTCTGAGAACCAGAAGATTAATTTTAGATGGCCTTACTATGAAGATCTTATTACAATTATAATATCAAGGAAAATTGTTATTGGCCAATGTCAATGAAAATTTTTGAGTATTTAGAAATTATCATTGCCTGTCATTTTGCCACGTATCTTCATAACTTTATCATTATTAATAAACTGGTCAAATGCAATTTAAAAATATAATGAACATATGTTTAGATGTACATAAATATCCATTTTAGGAAAAGTTCAGCATTTCAATTTAAAAGGAGTGGTACGTATTAGGTATGTATTCCATTTATAATTTAGTTGTGAACTGTCGATGAGTTTGAATCCCACTCATGGCGAGGTTTACTCGATACAACATTATGTGATAAAGTTTGTCAGTGACTTGTGCCAGGACGGTGGTTTTCTCCAGGTACTCCGGTTTCTTCCACCAATAAAACTGACTGCCACGATAAACACCATAACTCTAACCCCTAACCCTCAACTGTTGATGACAGAAGGATTAGAAGTGTATATTGATTAATTGATTAGTGTTTTATGTCAAATCCAGCAATATTTTAGCTATATTGTGGCATGAATTTACAACATTTTAGAAGTTAGAACTTGTAATAATATAATCTAAGTTGCTACATAAAATTTGTCTAGAATATTCTAGTAAGAGAAAGATACAACCAACAATCAATTAAGTTTCTATACTTTAATAAAATAACAAAATTTACTTAATGATATATACAATTTCAGATATCAAATTAATAAATTAGAACTGGCCTGTCTTTCAATATTCAAAGTTAAATTCCTTTTAATAAATGTTCTTTTCCATTCCAGTTTATTATTTCGATCCTTTCCTATGAAAATGAATTCCTGTTGAATTGAAATATCCTTTAGTTCCAATCCACAAAGTTTCCAAATATTTTCCCTTGAAATTGTTAATAGTTCAATGTTATTATATATACAAATGTACATAACAAAGTTTACTTATGTATGCAAATAAAAATTAAATAAATAAAGTTTTATATTTAGCATTAGAACTGTGTGTCTTATTATCTTATTGTACTAAAAAATATATATTTTGAAAAAAACGTAAAATTGTTTCACCAACTATCTTAATAAAAACGTAGAAAAATGTTTTTGTGTGCATTTCTAGAATAGTCTTCATCAGGGCATAGTCAAAAGCTTGGAAAGCCAAATAATTTAATAGTCTGGGATGAAATGTCAATTAAGCTTCTTAATTATCAAAGACAAATGTTAGACTGGAAAAACAATGTGTCAAACTGGCACAAAAAAAAACTGATGTAGCTGAAATATTGTTGTCCCCCGCCTCCACAAAAAGCGGAGCGGGGGATATGGAAATGCCGGGCGTCCGTCCGGATATAGTGTAAGTGCTCTCAGATTTTTATTTGTTGACCAATTGATTTCAAACTTACACACAAGCATTATATTAAGAATCTCTAGCTTAAGTTTGAAACTGGGCAAAATTCTAAAAAAAAAATCTTCTATTAAATTATGGGGTGTTTTTTATAGAAAAAGTACATATTTTGAGAATTACACATTTCTCTGAAACTACAAAAATAGAAGCTTAATATTTGGTATGGGTGGAGATGCCAATGTGAAGTTGAGGATGCAACATTCCCTCCTCTCCCCCCTTCGAATTTTTTTTATTGTAAAATCATGTTTTTTTTTATAGAAAAAGTACATATTTTGAGAATTACACATTTCTCTGAAACTACAAAAGATAGGAACTTATTATTAGGTATGGGTGGAGATGCCAATGTGAAGTTGAGGATGCAACATTCCCCTCCCCCCCAGCTCAGCCCCACCCCTCGGGGGAATCTATAAAAAAATGTGACCGAGATCCCCACCCTAAACCATATATATTTATGATCAGTGTGACTAGGCAAATTAAATGCCTTATAGCTAAGGCCTGGGGGTCATACCCCATCCCCTACCTGAAGTGAACTTTTTAATGGTTGAGATCCCCACCCCTAAACTATATATATTTATGATCAGGGTGACTAGGCAAATTAAATGCCTTATAGCTCAGGCCCTGCGGGGTCATACCCCACCCCCTACCTGGAGTGAACTTTTTAATGGTTGAGATCCCCACCCCTAAGCCATATATATTTATGATCAGGGTGAATAGACAAATTAAATGCCCCAAGATTTTGACTTGCAACTCGACTGTTGCATCTCGGATGCTTTCTCGATTTCATAAATATATCACATGGATAACATTACACTCACATTACACTCTTTCTATTGCGGCGGGGGACACATGGCTACGTGTTGCAATCTTGTTGAAAATGGTGTTAAACACCCTAACCCTATTATTAGTATTATTATTATTATTTTACTTTTAGTTATGCAATAGAAGATTTACCAGTGGAGCGAAAATTCATTGTTTACTTGAATATAAGTGTTTGTTTGGAATCTGATGAGCCATGTTTATATCACGAGGTATTGTTTCATGGGACTGTTATGCCAAAAATTATGTGTGATTGGGAATCTGGATTTTCATTGCCAGGTATGCTTCTGATTTCCTTATATTATCTTTGTTTCAATTATTAAATTGTGTTAAATATAAAAATCTGTAAAATATATCAAAATTGAAAATATTACAATGAGTACATTTAATATTACATAAATAAATGCATAGATTTTGTGATTTTTTGCTATTTCACACATTGTTACATTTTTGTTTCAGGGTTTTCACTGGATAAATACTTAGCAGACAATGGATACAATGATACGGAGAATCTACCAGGACATCTTATTGATAACTTGTTTGATCAGCTTGGTATATCATACTATATGAATGACATTCCTTGTCACTTAGATGATACGGTATACTTTCCTAATAAAGATGGTTGGAAAAATGGTTAGTTACCGTTACTTAAACATTATGTCAAATATGGGTTTAATGAACTTATGATTACATACAGTCATCTGTCAAAAGTATTGGGAAATGTCAAAAAATCCCTCTATAATCAACCGAAACCATATTTGTTCAAACAATTATTGTGAAGTAATTTCTGGATATAGATTTTAACAAATTGTACACCAAAACATTCGGAATTGTCTATATTTTGTTTGTTTATTTACTCATTATGTTGTTATGAGTAATATTTATTTGTACATAATTTAAACACAACAAATAAAAATTGACTTTAATTTTCCTATTTACTTCAACTAAAAATAAATCCTAAAATTTAACAATCATGTTTAAATTACATTTTGTATGTACAAATAAAAACCACTCGTTTTGGTTGATTATATAGGGATTTTTTGACATTTGCCAATACTTTTGACAAATGACTGTATATTGTTTAATAAAAACTATTACATTAAACCCCCTAATATGGCCACCCTTCTGTAATGAAAAAAGTGGCCTAATAAGAGGTGTGGCTTTTCTTGAGGGGAAAATATTTTGTTATTTTACTATCTCACTTCATCTGAAATCTGGCCTGATAAGAGAGGTGGTCTTTGGTGAAAGAGGCCTTAATTAAGAGGGGAATTACTGAATAGCACTATCTTAGTTGCTGGAAAATTCAAATAATTTTATAATGGTTAATTGTTAAACTATGATTTAGTAAATTCATATTCCTAGAAGTTAATTGTTTTTTTTGTGTGTAATATGCTTATTTTTATTTTATTTTTTTACCACGAAACTAAAATATATTTGTTAAAATGCTGTCCAGGCATTTATTCACTCCCTTGGATTACCTTTGTGTGATTGTTACTATGATGCCTATGTGGATTTTTGATGTTGTTTAATACGACGATTCCGTGATAAGATGCTCTCCTGACTTGGAGGAAGAATTTGTATCGCCGATCACGTGACTTCATAAAAAATCTAGGCATTTTTAGCAGTAGACACTGCAGGTAGAAATGAATCGAGGAAAACGATCTCAAAAGTCAACCAGCAAATATTAGTGCGTGGTTCCGGGTGTACATCTGACAGCAGGAAAAAACCCAATCTGGAAAAATATGTAACGTTTATCCCATTTCCGACAAAATTGAAAGACCACAGGCCATTTTGAACAAATGATGCCTAGATTTTAGTCACATGGTGATGGAAGTCACATGACGGTATTATCTGAATACCAGTATCCCGGAACCGACATATTGCTATCAGGACTTAGTTATCGAAATTTGCACCAAACAGGACTTAAGATGGAAAATATACCACACTGTTGGAGTTCCAAACTCTAATCGCAATATTGTGGAGATAGAGGCAAAATTCATTCCCTTGACCCACAAAAATATGACCGCTCACTTTCCTGGCTTGGTACAGGCACTTTAATAAAAGTGACAGGGTTAAACACTAGTTTTATGGGTTCAAACATCCCCTCTTAGTATGATGTGGTCATGAAAGTTTTCTCCACATGTGCAAATGTTTTAATTGATATTTACAAAAATATGGTTACTAACTGGATCTGTTACTTGTTAAACAAGCATAGTGCTATGTTTCATTTGATGTTAAGTATTCTTCATTTTCAGATTGTAAGCAGAGAGTAGATCTTCCCAGAATATCAGACACAGCAGTGTGTAACCTGGGTACATCTTGTACAACTGTTAGTTGCTGTATTCCATTAGATAGTTTAAAGACATCTTTCAACACATGGTTAGATGTTGATACATGCAATTATAAACTTAGATTTGGGATTGAGAAGTTACAACAAGAAGTTGATCTACATGACTATGAATGGGGTACATTTTATTTGTTATTGTACTATACTTTTTTAGTTTTTTCTTGGAAAAGGGAAAATTATTGAAATGTCAAAGGTTCGTTCAGAATGAGAGTTGCCTTGCTTTAAATTTCCAAAGAATCTAATAAATAATGAAATACTCAAATATTCTGTCATGATTGAATACTCAAATGGGGTAATTATGTCTTATTCGCAAATTAACAAGTACTATGTTTATTAATATTGTAAGTTGCATTAAGCTTATATTTTATCACTTCAAAAAATTGTCATGCAGTGCGTGTTTTTTTTTTTTAGAAAGTTCAAAGATATTAGACAGTAATGACTTATTTTGGGGCATTTACATGTAATTTAGAGTACCAAGAATCCTACAATGACAGTTCACGTAGAGTCTTCAGCAATAGGCATAACTCGTACCTAAATATGAGTGTGAAACAGGTCTAGCCTGCAGTTGATATGCATATCTATGATGAATACTTAAAAAAAATAATTCATGGAAGCTATAGTTATGTCTCGCCTTCGAACGAAGGGAGACATATTGTTTTAGTCTGATTTTTTTCTTCCGCTTCCGCTTCTTCTGCTTCTTCTCAGCGAAGCTTGTCCAGACCATAACTTTTTTGTCTTTCCAGATAGGTCAATTATATTTGGTATGTGGGTGCATGACCATAAGGCGGTGTGTCACATACCGTAATGACTTTCGTTGGACCATGACCTTTGACCTCAAGGTCAAATAATTGTTTTTTAAATAGTATTTTCTTGTCCGGGCCATAACATTTTTGTCTTTCGAGATAGGTCAATGATATTTGGTATGTGGGTGCATGACCATAAGGCGGCGTGTCACGTACCATAATGACCTTTGACCTCAAGGTCAAATAATTGTTTTTTAAATGGTATCATTCAACTCATAATGTGTAACTTATTGTTGTACAGATGACCGCATTAAGGGGAGATAATATGTTTAGGTATCTAAAACATTTCTTCCTAGTTAGTCCCCTACTGGCGAAGCCGAAGGGGACTATAGTTTTAGGTTCCATCAGTCTGTCTGTCACATTAAAATTTTAAGTTTTCCAGACTTTTTTTTGACGTCCTTTAATATATTGACTTGATATTTGGTATGTGGCTATATCTAGATGAGTTACAGTTTATGTTCGAATTTCGTTCCGGTCGAATGATTTTTGGCTGAGTTATGGACCTTGAACTTGTATTTTTTGTTCAAATTTTAAGTTGTCCGGACTTTTTTTTTACGCCCTTTGAGATATTGATTTGATATTTGGTATATAGCTATATCTAGATGAGTTCCAGTTTAAGTTCGAATTTTGTTCTGGTCGAATGATTTTTGGCTGAGTTATGGCCCTTGAACTTGTATTTTTTGTTCTCTATTTTAAGTTGTCTGGATTTGTTTTACATCCTTCGAGATATTGACTTAATTTAAAATCTAGTCACTGCAAGGTGATACTTCTAATATTTTAGGTCCTCTGATTTTTGCGGCCGGTAGGGGATAATGTATTGCTATGTGCAATACTCTCAGAATTCTTGTTTGTATCTAGTTTTAACACGGGTAGCATTACTTTTGTAAACAAATTATCACGAGCAGGAGCGAGGG
Organism: Gigantidas platifrons; assembly: GCA_002080005.1. Lineage (NCBI taxonomy): Eukaryota > Metazoa > Mollusca > Bivalvia > Mytilida > Modiolidae > Gigantidas > Gigantidas platifrons. The sequence continues at coordinate 250,863 of MJUT01024541.1, forward strand.
ATAAAATGCAATGAAAATAATGTTACTCATGTTAAGACGTCATACAGTCAAACCTGTATATAAAGGCCACTCAGGGGAACCTGAAAATGTGGCCTTTATGAGCGGTTGTCTTTTAAAATTATATGTACTATTCATTAATGGGAAAAATGAGAATGCCCTTTATAGATGGTGATTTGTTATATAGAGGTGCCCTTTAAAGAAGGTTTGACTGTACTTCCATGAATTATTTCGATTCTGATAGGAAAAATATAACTGACAGTTGTTCTTCTTATGTAGATACGGTGTTGCAATTAAGATACTAATATTTTCTATATATACTAATAATTAGATGGCATTTTGATTTATTAACCAAATCGTAAATTTTGGTTACCCATAAAAACTATCAGAAATGATTGATGGCTTAATAAAACGTGTTTCTGCAATTTATAAATGTTATGAAATGTATGCGCATCGGGGGAAAAACCTTCAACTGCTCGTGTTTTGAGATCGATCAAGAAATGGATGTCATCTTATTAAATTATCGACATTGTTTACGGAGTTTGTCGAATCGTCATTAAATCAGTCAACAATGCACTTATTTCTTATTTTTTCTGAATCTGCTTTTAGTCGGTGTTAATTACGGACAAAGAACCATGCAAGTTGGCAGTTAATAAGCGACAAAATACAAATTATTCTTTTTTGTGTAAGGTCAATTGCATACGGAAAAAGCGAGGTCAAATTATTTGCTTGCAAGCAAATAAGTAATCGATGGTAATTTTCGTTCTCAAAAGGCAGAAAGTGGTTCGATAAGGTGTTTAATGTGAAATATTTACCTTTATTTCACCATTTTAAAGCTATTTACCAATTTCCAAAACATATAATTTTTTTGGTCAAAATCGTAGCTAATGCCCCTATAAGGAAGTAAAATGCTAACACAATCGTAAAATAATATGTAAAAAACAAAACCAGCATTTTTATATTTGTGTGCACCTCAATCCTGTATGCATACGTGAAATCACTTAAGAATGATGTTAATAATTTGTTCGGCAATGTGCATGTGCATATTAAAGTATACCTGGAGTTTTATCACAGCATTATTTATATAGCCAATGAAGGACATCATGTGAGAAATTCAAATGAATTAGGTTTTAATGGATTGTCCATTCTTGATTCTTGATTCTGTTTTCTCTAACGTTTATTTAATAAATCAATCATAATTGTTATGTATGCATCTCTTACAGGATCTTTGGAGAGAAAGTATTTGATGGGCGTAGTAAGAATGGAGTAAGTTTATTTTGGCACTATATTATTGTGAAGCCCTTATTAGATTACTCATGTTTCAATTCATGAATTGGTACAAAATGTACTAAATAACCAGTTTGATAAACTACAAGAGGAACTGGTCCACTGTTTGAATGCAATTGTCTTTGTTTACAGGTGAATCCTATTGTTGGATATTTAACTTTTTATACAATATAACTTGCTGTATCAATATGATTATCTACTATTCGCAAGTTCTCTAAATACAACAGCTTGATAATGCATTACCTTATTTGTTTATAGGAGTGCTTATTTACGTTATTTGTGTTTGTTTGTGTATAGTGGTGTCCAACACATATTGTGTTGTGTTTTTTTTGTTTTTTTTTGTCTTTGTACCCTATATTGCCAGTTTCTATGGATTGTCCATTTTTGATTGCCCCTTCGGTGTTCTCTAATGTTTATTTGACTTTGAGTTAGACAGTTGATACTACATTCAATTGATACAATATATGTACATTCTAGTATAACTCTATATTGTTGTTGTGGACAAGGTGTCTGCCCTTTGCTCTTAGGTTTTCATATACTAATGTTTGTTTACTGAGCTTGTATCTAGTGGGGTGGTCATGGTCGTGATCGTATGATAGTTGGATTTACAGCTATCTCTGCAAGGTTGTGAGTTTGAACCCCACTCAGGTGAAGTGTACTCGATACAATATGTGTTTATCAGTGACTTGCGGCAAGTCTGTGGTTTTCTCTGTTCACTCTGGTATCGTCTACCAATAAAACTGACCGCCACGATATAACTAGAATAACGTGGAAAGTGACGTTAAACACCATACTCCTAACCCCTGTATCTGGGTCGTTCCATAGCACGAACACTTCACCGTAATTAGGTGTAGTATATTCTACAGTAACACCAATACTGTGTGGATAAATCAGGACAATAAGTGATTTAACAGAATTTCACATCTTATATGCATATTGCAAGTTATATTGAGTTTTGCAGTTCTTAAAATAATGTAGACCTCTAAGTTAAAAAACACTGATACCTGCTGGAATTTAAATGGAAATGAATAGACAGCATACATATGATTTAATAATACCTAATGAATAGATTATATTCCCTAATATATTTGGTCTCTCGATAGCTTAGGCAACAGTAATGACATTTGTAGGTTCAAATTCAATTTTTTTTTACCTAGCATTAGATAAAACTATTTTCCCCCTGTTTTATAGGTTCATCATAAAGAACTATGTGACAGAGAAATACTTTGAACTCGACCTAAACATTAGCCTCTGTTTTGAAGATCGAAAGGACTGTGTGTTGATAATTACTGTTTTGGAAAAAAGTAAACTTCCCAAAGTGTTCTGTAACTGGGGAACAGGCTATTACAAACCAGGTATGCTATATATATATTTAGCAATACCCTAATGTCATCTTTTATACCATGGAAAACTCAACATTGGCTTTCTTCATTAAACAGTCAAAAGAAAAGTCTAATCCTTTAAAATTCAAGCATCATGTGTAAGATCACTCATTTTTCATAATTAATCGGCACCGTCAATTTCTTTCCATGTATACTTCACCAATTATTCATTCAACCAAAAATGTTGGTGATATTATCTTCAAAACGTCTGGGTTTTTTAATTTGTTTTGCCTAAGATATATGAAACTGCTGGTGTAGTTTTAATGAAAATTTACAAATACATGCACAAAATAATGGTATATTTTCAAAATTTTGCTGAAATGTGTATGTCGGAATGAAACACTCTTAAATGAAAAAATGCCATTTTGAAAGGCAGTTTATCACTTTCATTTCTCTTATAAACCACAATTATGTAACAAACTAAAACAGTTACAAAATCAATTGTTCTACATTTTAGAAAGTCTTAATCTCCCAAGCAGAAGAAATTTCGGAAGATTACATTTTGTATTCATGAAATAACCTACTATTTATAATGGCCGTCGTGGTCATGGTTGTGGTCGTTATATCCTAAGGTAGTTGGATATACTATTACCTATGCAATCAGTGCCTATCACCACTGATGTTGTGAGTTTGAATCCCGCTAATGGCGAGATGTTCTCGATATAACATTATGTGATAAAGTTTGTCAGTGACTTGCGACTGGGCGGTGGTTTCTCTGGGTACTCTGGTTTCCTCCACCAATAAAATTGACCACAACAATAGAACTGAAATATTATTAACAGTAGTGTTAAGCACCATAGCCACCCCTATTATTCAAAATATTGACTATATTAGAACAGTATTATCAATCAATGATGATATGATGTATTACATGTAAAAGTAGTTGTTGTTAACATATTCAAAAGAGTGATTTTTTGATTAAATGAATTAATGTATAATCTTGTTAGTGATCATATTTTATTATATTTAATTTTATTTTTATGATTTAAATTTTATAGATTTTTCACTGAAGACCTTTCTAAGAAATGCTGAAACATCACTTGTAACAGCTGAATCACATGACGTTGTACAAATGCTGAAAATCGCACTAGGAATTGATAAATTTCTTCTGAACCCAGAATGTCAAAGGGCACCAGAGTCATATCTCACACAGGACAGTGTATTGCACCATGGTAATAATTATTTTTTGTAGTGTGTTCCACACGGTTGAGTTCTTGGAGTAATATAACACAGAACCTAACACATGATTACTATTTTCATATATATTTTTTAAATGATTGATCTCATACATTGTAATTTAGAAATGTTAATTGTTTCATGTGTTGCTCTATAAGTTGTCTTCCTCATAGATAATGAATGGTATATATTGTAAAGCAGGTTCCGTTTGGTTGATTGATTGATTGATGTTTAATGTCCAGCGAGCAATTTTTCAGCTATATTCAGGACGATACTCGTTTGGTGAAACTTGATAGGAATATGTATATACAGTGTACCAAAAACTTAAATCTTTAGGTTGTTCTGGAAAGAAGACTCTTGACACTAACAGAGACATTTTGAGGTACATGCATGTACCAATACAAAACCAAATGAATTGGCAAATTGTGTTTGTAAACCTTTGTTATAAGTTTTCAAATTTATTTAATAATAAAAAATAATAATAAAACTAAAGAAGAATTCGAAAATAATGTTTTTAAATTCTAAAAACTTTAGTTTGGTATATTTGAACCCTATCCCCTCTTGATCAAATAGTAAAATAAAAAGTATCGCAAACAATTCAGAAGTTGGATTTACTTCTAACTATGCAGTCAGTGTCTAATACCACTGAAGATGTCAATTTGATTCCCATTCATGGCAAGGCATAAACAATCAGCCTTAGTGATGGAGTATGTTAGTTCCTTGCAGAAGTTGGTGGTCCTTGACTGATACAATATAAGTGTAATATTGTTGACTAGTTGAGCAGGAACTACTTACTGTGTTGCTCAATATTTAGTTTTCTTTGTAATGTTTGGTGAATCATTGTTTGTCTTTTTGTCCTATTTTGTTTAACCATTGTGTTATCTGTCTTATGATTAACAGCTTTAGTTTTCTCTGTAATGTTTGGTGAATCATTGTTTGTCTTTTTGTCCTATTTCATTTAACCATTGTATTATCTGTCTTATGATTAACAGCTTTAGTTTTCTTTGTAATGTTTGGTGAATCATTGTTTGTCTTTTTGTCCTATTTTGTTTGACCATTGTATTATCTGTCTTATGATTAACAGCTTTAGTTTTCTCTGTAATGTTTTGTAGATCATTGTTTGTCTTTTTGTCCTATTTTGTTTAACCATTGTATTATCTGTCTTATGATTAACAGCTTTAGTTTTCTTTGTAATGTTTTGTAGATCATTGTTTGTCTTTTTGTCCTATTTCATTTGACCATTGTATTATCTGTCTTATGATTAATGACTTTTGATTACCATTTTGATATCTTCTAACATTTCAATAATGCATACATTTAGTTTAATTCTGTTTGTTTTGTATCTAAGAAGTACCCGAGCTGTTTTGTGTTTAAGTATGCTAATACATTTCTAAGATTTACTTTTATTTCAGAATGTACAGTAGCCGATCTTGTCTCATTACCAGACAACGTGTCATGTATTATTGGTGATACCTTTCTAAGAATGACTTTTATTTCAGAATGTTCAGTAGCCGATCTTGTCTCATTACCAGACAACATGTCATGTATTATTGGTGATACCTTTCTAAGAATGACTTCTATTTCAGAATGTTCAGTAGCCGATCTTGTCTCATTACCAGACAACGTGTCATGTGTTATTGGTGATACCTGTGCTGATATAACCTGTTGTGTTGATGTTAACTTCCTACACAGGACAATACATATCCACTTATCTATAGATCCATGTGCATATGAAATGACTCTTGGATTAGAGGCATTGCAAGTCAAGAAGTCTTTAGTGGACTATAAATGGAGTGAAATGGATAGTTTTTCTTTACAAGGAGGAATAAAACTTCAGTATGAAATTAGCTAATATTAACATTAAATAAATTGATAAATTTGTATCATGCTCAATAAAAAAAAACCACCCGTTTCCACGACAACATAAAACACATCATAAATATGTTGCATTAACATTATTCTATAATAAATTGCAACTACAACTGGTTATTCAGAACTTGATAAGTCGTTTTCTAGGAAAACTCGAAGAACGACTGTAGTCCAGTCATGGTGATTTTTAGGAATGTTTTTCCTGATACCTTGAATACCGAAATAAAATAGTAGGTATCTTTGCTTTTAATACAATGAGGTTTAACTGTACTTTACATTAAGTTCCCTTTGAAAACACTATTCAATCAAATACGGTAGCACTCTTTGTAAGACGATAATTTATGCTCACGGATGCGGGCAAGGTTGTACACAATATATGCGAATCAGTTGGCTGTTCCATCTATCCTGTCAAATTCAATAAAATTTTCACCCGCAAAGTCATTTGGAGAGCATAAATGAAAAAAAACAATAAATCAAGAGACGAAGAATAATATTTTCATATAAGATTTTACATAAATGAGAACAAAGCAAGAAATGAAGAAGAATGCATTAAGATTCATCTAAAAAATACACTCACCTTCATAATGTAGCAGTTATATTTTTCTATAACCCTAGATACTATTAACAGGGGTGTGGAAATACTGAAATGTTCTACTTGTCCCTGGGCAAGTCATCTGAAAAAAGTTACTTGTCCTGCTTTTTCTACAAACATTTGATACTTATAAACACAGTTGCTAAATTGAACTTGTTTATATTGTCTATTACATCATTGCATAAAATTTGAAATATAGTTTTAATAAAGTTAACACAAACATCCTTGCGTAAGAGATCACTGCCCAAATGAAGGCCATTTTAAATTTGGATTTCAGATAGGAATATGCAGTCAGAGAATAGCTGGTTGTTTTTAGATACAGAATAAGCTGTGTTGAAAAAAAATCTCATATCAATGAAGTTCATTTTGATTAACCTTGACAATGGATTTATCAATCAAAACAGTCATGTACTAGTATTTAGTTTTAGTGGTGTCTTCATACTTTGNAGATGACTGGTGGGAAGATAGGTATCCATTCTGTCCACGATTTTGCCAATAAACATTAATGATTTCTTGTCAGCAAAATCAGAGTATATTCTGCAGATATTTCAATATGAGACACCATCAGAATCCAGCAGTAAACATGAGAAATCGGCTAGCCACTTGGGTGTTTTTCCTCACATTTTGTGTCCTTTTCCACTAGAGTTTTGCGTTTATATTTCTCGTGATGTTCATTGTGGCCAGAATCATTTCCAGTCTTTTTTTTTATTATCAAATATTTGTCCATTGTAATGACTGCAACACGATTTGTATTATACGTTCACGGATGCAATCGGGTCGTAATACTCAACTTAGAACTTGTACAATTCTAGTTATTTTTAGCTGCTTTCGGAACACCACTGACGTGATCGTTTCCAATAAAAAAAAAAAACCAACATTTATCTATTATAACCGTCAATATTTACGATACAATATCATTTGAGGAATTGTCTTCCCAGAGTACTTTAATTTAGAAATTATTTTTATTTGTTGATTTTTACTTGTCCCCTGACAAGCTAGCCAGGAAAATCTACTTGTCTGGCAGGTTCTATGTTCGAGTCGGACGAGTCGGGCATGGCAATTCCACACCCCTGATTAAGTTACTGACATTTTCTTGTTTGATGACATTTTGATTTCAGGAACTCAGACTATTGAAATGCTAACAAAATCGTTAAAAATGAATAAGTAGCCAGATGTTAAAGTCGTCAGTATTCCTTGGTAAACACATTCCGGGAATACAGCAATTTGATTGCTTTCTTTATTACTTTTTTCGAGAAAAAAAAAATTAATATGTAAAGAAATAAATCAAACATTTTAATATTTGTATGCACCACGGCCATGTATAATAAATACATGAAACCACTTTGAAATTATGTCCATAATTTGTCAGACAATACACATTTGCGAAATAAATTATATCAGGAATTTTATCCTTGTATTGTTCATATAGCCAATGAAGGATGTCCTATTAGGATTACAGGTGAATGGACAGTCATTTAGCAGATTCAGTTTATATTCGGATTTTTTTTTTACAGCTTTCGTATTGATGATTTAGCCAGCCAAAAGATGTTTATGATTGATATGAAGTTTTCTGTTTGTTTTGAAGCGAGCAATCCAAACCAGTGTGTATTTGAAAGCAATATATTCACAAATCTGAAGCTTTACAAGCCTGCTTGTACTTCAGATATGGGATTTCGGTTGCAAAGTTAGTAATTTATTTTCATTTGATTTTAAGTGAGATGCGCATTTTTTATATATGCAAGTTTTTATAGTAAATATTTGTTTTTCATAATATTAATTAATTCTAAATTTTGTGACTTAGTTGATCGTAAATCTGTACCATTGAGCTTTTAATGAAGATATCACAGACACAGCTAGGTCTGCTTCATACCTTGGTCTATACATAGACATTGACAGTGAGGACCAGTTAAGAATGAAACTTTATGACAAAATAGATGATTTCAATTTTCCCATTGTGAACTTTCCATGTATACTTAGCAGCATATTCAAGCAGCACCTGCATATGGGGTATATATCTCTCATGACCAGTATTTCAGAGCTTGTTGTTCAACTTCATCATAATTGCCATAATCTCCAGGAATTAACACAATCCGGTCAATCGTTATATGTTATCGTTACTGAAGACTGGTTGGCTCAGAATCGGGATATTATGTGTCAGAGTGGGCATCATGTCTATCCACGGACTGTTGTTTCGGTGAGCTAGCACTATAAAAATCCAACTAAGCATGTTGGTCTAATACAAAGCAGACATATAATTTCATTGACTGTAGCTTGTTCTTGCCATGATATAGCTGAACAATTACTGAGTTGGCATTAAACAACAATCACTCACTCACTCACTATATTTGTTATTGGTTTCTCTAAAGAAAATGCTTTACTCTCGATTTCATATTCTGTTAAGTCTGATTTTAATTTTTTATATTGTATAGATTTCTCACTTACTGAATGGATGGAGAACAATGAGATAACAAATAGAGATTATCTATCAGAATACAGTATTCATAAAGTACTTGATGATTTAGGAATAACTGAATATTTAAATGATGAAGAGTGTAGTAGACATTTGGCTTCCGATGACAGAGGCTGGAATATAAGTTTGTGTATGTTTATTGTATAAATACCAAAAGCATAAATCACTTAGAGAAGATTTGGTAGATTCAATAATGTTGAACTTGAAGGTTAAACAGAAATATATTATTATTGGAAAGGTGAAGAACTATAACACACAAATACAAGACAGGACAACACCCAATCTGATCATAAATATATGTTTATTGTATTTATCTTTTTTTTTTCTTTTTGACGATACACTTAACAACATTCGGTAAGGAGGTCATGCCAGGTAACCTATCATTTATCTTTGACCATCCAATCATATACAAGACAGTTAATATCCAACCAATCAGACAACATCTCTCAGCGTGTACTAAGTTTTATTTGTTAGGTTCACCACTGATTTGTTGGTTGAAAATATTAATTAATCCTGACGAGACTCCATACGGGATGACATTAGATGTTAGTATATTGTCAGAACATTTTTTTAAAGATACAAAAATATCGGATTTTAATTTGATTACGTAAAACCAGAATATATCTACAAATAACCTGTAAAGCTATGTCTGTGTCATGGCTGTCATTCATGCAGTAGTCAAATCAATAAATAGGAAAATCTGATAAAAAACAAAGTACAAACCAATGGTCAAATGATACAGAAGGAAAAAAATTGTTTTACTGTAACCAAGTATAAGACGAAAGAAAAACATGATTTAATATATTTCTGAACATTTACCCATAAATCAGCCTGTCATATGAACCTAAAAAACTGTAAATAATATGATGTTACGTACATCTAATGAAGTTTGTTGTGACCCCTATGGTGAAAATGTGATATACATCAAATGATACAAGCACAATAATAATGATATAGTTGTCATGTAATAATAATTCTGGGATATGACCAATAACAATCATTTAACCTCGCCACTTTTTATTGAAGTGCTTGTATCAAGCTAGAAAAGTGATCGGTCATGTATTTGTGTGTTGGGGGGG
>MJUT01024541.1:260733-277289 GCA_002080005.1 Gigantidas platifrons
GGGGGATGAGGATATCGATCTTCCCTCTTTCTACCATTAATCTATTGGTTTCTGTTTCATTAGTGCAGTATTTTTGTTTTTTTTTTCATTTTATTCTGTTACTAGCACATATTATACTCAAAAAAGAATACAAACACAATATTCATGATACAGAACCCATTTAAGAAATAATTCTCGGATGCCGGGCTCTATGCTTATTTTAACATGGGTAGGCATGATATTTGTCATTATTTTACACCCAGCGATATACATAAAGTACAAATATGCAAAATACGCTGTCGATTAGATATGCCTGCTGCGCATGTGCTAGTGTGTTCTGTGCTATTTAGAGTCCTTTATTGTTTTCAAAGCGAAAGTAGCACTCCATGTTAGAATTACCTGTAATGCTGGGATAAATATATTTTATTTGTCAGTTCAACTGTCTGTTACGCAATGCTATTTACATTATATACCACATATGATAAATATTATTAGCTTACTAATAAGTAGTGCTGAACTGACACAAATATTTCTGAAAAAAGGTAATATAATCATACCACTTTACTCAAATCAAAATTCTTTTGTCATTATCCTGCACAATACAGATTCAAAATCAGCATAATGAGGCAGTTGATCTATTCTGACAAGCTTACACTCTGTCAAGAGAGTTAATGCAGGAAGGTCGAAAAGTCAAAATATTACAGACCACAGTATCAAAACTATCAGAAAACCTTATAATTTGATTGAAATGAAATGAATTACAATTAATGTATAAATGCATGATATTCTGTTTGTTAATATTTTTAAGATATATCTTTTAACAGTTTGCATTGAGCCATCTAACCTGCCACCTTTGAAGGAGCACATATCATGTCAGATCACAGACAAATGTACAGAAATACAGTGTTGTCTTCTTGTAGAAAGATTTAGATTGTCACTAAATGTTCTTCTAGAGATCGATACATGCAACAATAAGTTTATTGTAGGCGTTGACAAATTCATCAAATCAATTTCGCTATTTTCACTTGAATACGGAAATACAGTTACATTTTCGTTCATGGGACTTGTCAGAATACAGTAAGTAAATCACATGTGAAAATATTTTACGTAAAAAATTACACTGTCCCTCAAAATTGTTTTGTATTTTGTACCCGCCCTTTCATAGGAAATTCCATTTATTTTCGTATACTTGTGTCGATGATTTCCATATCAGATGATGTGTGTGTTGTTTAACTTCAACTTGATAGGTGGTGCCATTAGTGGAGCAGGAGCATCTGAGATTGACTTTGGTTTTTAGAGGAATTCATATTGCTCAATCTTTTGTTTTCTGTGTAGTGTTTTGTGGCTAATTGTTTGTTTATTTGTCTTTTTTCCTTTTGATTATTGTATTTTCTGTTCTTTGATTTACAGCTTCTGAATTCACCTTTGGAATCTTCAAACTGTTCAGGTTTAATTTATTATACCCCTGCTCCCCGGAGGGGGGTGTATACTGTTTTACCTCTGTCCGTCCTGTCCGTCCAAGATATTTTTCGTCGCATTTTTCTCAGCAACTATTGATGGCAGAAATCTGATATTTGGTCACAAGCTTCATATAGGTATGCCATATTGTGGTAAGCGTTTTTGGACCTGTCAGATTTCCTGTTTGCCGACTTAGTTGGTTTGTATACACATTGAACATATATGCACGTTTTACGTCACATTTTTCTCAGCAACTATTGATGGCAGAAATCTGATATTTAATCACAAGCTTCATATAGGTTTGCCATATTGTGGGAAGCGTTTTTGGACCTGTCAGATTTCCTGTTTGCCGACTTAGTTGGTTTTTATACACATTGAACATATATGTACATTTTTCTCAACAACTATTGATGGCAGAAATCTGGTATTTGGTCACAAGCTTCATATAGGTACCCCATATTGTGGGAATCGGCGGGGGTATCATAAGTGAGCATTAGCTCACAGTTCATCTTGTTTTTTTAATTAATTATTATGCCTTCAAAATACACGATATCTTTTATTGCTACACAGTGCTACCAGGTACCTTAAACTTCCATTTATCAGGCCGTTGTCATATGACTGTTTTTATTAAGTGTACTTGCTTTATGTCCAAGAAGTTTTTTGTTGTTGTAGTTTTGTAATCAAGGCCACGCTTGGCTAATGAAACTTGGTAAGAAGCATCTATGGAAAATCCTCTATCATGAATGCTCATTTCGTCCCGATGCGTTAACAAACATGGCCGCTTCAGGCAATTCTTGTTTCTGATTGATTGATTTCAAAGAAATCTTCTCCTCTGAAACCTCTTGGCTAAATGAACCGAAACTTGGTAGGAAGCATCTATGGAAGGTCCTCTATAGAGATTGCTTATTTCGTTGTGATCCGTTAACAAGCATGGCCGCCACAGGCAATTCTTGTTTATGATTGGTCGATTTGTAAGAAATTCTTTCCTTTGAAACTGCTTGTCCAAATGAACCGATACTTGGCAGGAAGCATCTATGGAAGGTTCTGTATTAAGTTTCCTCAAAGCAGAATGAAAGGTGAGCGACACATGACTCAGTCCACTGAGCCTCTAGTTTTTGTATTCAATAATTAATTAAATTTAGAATTCTAATGGTTGTAGTCAATTGGAGTTTGATTTTTATGTTGAATAACCAAAAAATAGGCATTATAAAAATATGATATCTTTTTTGTTTGTTTCGTAGGTACAAAATAGATGACTTTCCAAGTGAAAATGTGTTTCTTGTAAGCATGAATGTAAGCATATGTTTTGAGTCCAAAGGACCATGTGAAACGGAGTATTTGATAATGAAGCACGTTAAATTGCACAAACCACTTTGTAATTTTGATGAAGGATTTAAGATAAAAAGTAAGTACATTGATAGACAGATGATATTGATATTATTTTGTGAAATATATATTGATTGATTGATTGTTGTTTAAGGTCAAGTGGACAGTATTTCAACCATGTGATTGCCATAAACACAATGAATCAACCTGAAAGTAAAGAGGTGGCTCAGAGGATCAGTTGATAATAGTCCCAGAAATATCATTTCATTACATAATGCCATGATTAAGCAACGTGTGTCACTTGTATGTCTACTTTGGCAAATATAACTATACCTGTTATAAGAATTCATCCTATCCATGATGTTATGTAACTCGCAATATTTCGATCCACAAAGGATCCTCAAGCAGACTATGATTTTAACTTAAGCACTTGTAAATGATCAGCAATGAGACATGCTGGTTCGTGTGAGGACGAAAGGAATAGCTCTATATGTTATAAGTATTATTGTTTCTATTTTTGTCAAAGATTTACTCTGCATGCAGTATTTCTCCCTATGTCATCAATAGGCGTACCACAATGATACCTCCTTTCATCTGAAATGTCTCGTAAGCAGCATACATATTTAGTTATGTACATTATGTTTGAATATATCATGGTGAAAATCATTCAGTTATATTTTAAACTATAGATTTTTCGCTATCTGGATGGCTAGAAAATCAACAGATAAGCATTGGAACTTCTATTCCAAAGTATGCGGTCGACTTGTTAACAGAACAGTTGGGATTTGCAGGATATTTACAAGATGTTCAGTGTTCAAGAGATGATTATCAGACAATGGTAAATGGTTGGTTTAGTTCAGGTAATTTTTACGTTTATCTCAATACTTTGTGATCTAATATTAACATATGTGAAGAACAGCACTAGACTTGCGTATGAAGAGTTATTATTATATTTCTTAAGTCGACATAATTTTTTTAGTTTATGTGTGATTTATGTCATTTAAATTTTACATTTTTCTCTGAGTCAGAATTATTTACCATGTCAGAGGTCAATTGTGTGGCATTATAATATATTTGCAAACTGTAATGTGTTTCAACATTGAAAATGTTTATAAATTTGTACTTAATAGTTTAATAGTGCCTACAATTTACAAAATACATGTATGTTGTTGTTGTTTTTTTTTTTTTTAAAGAATTTTGATTTCTATAGCCATGCGATCAACTACAGTCTTCCAGTTGTGCTATTGGCTACCTTGTTATGTTTGGCTATTTCCTGATATTTTCCAATTTATTTCTGATATATGCATTTGATGTTTTGTAGGATGTGGTACAAACTTAAAATTGCCGACGTTATCTCCGAACTTAGCTTGTCGTCTTTCACACTTGTGTACCGGAGTACAGTGTTGCTTACATATACCTATTCTAGAACGACTTATTGAAGCACATGCGTTCCTAGATGTCTGTAACTACAAACTGAGTATTGGATTGGAGAAATTAGTGTTAAATATTTCTATGTTTGATTATAATTACAATACATGGAAGACCATATCCTTAGGAAATATGATCAGACTGAGGTACTATTTTGATATTTGTAATAAGTAATACACAAAATACAATGTTGTCCTTATCAATGCTAGAAAATATAAAGCAAAACCTACTTACATTGTTAATGGATCTCGGACAAATTTTAGCGAGATCTGCTTAGTTGTTTTATTATTTGTATGTTTCGTCCACAATTTAAACAAATGTGTAGGTTTATTCATAGAATGCCATTTTATCTGCAATTGATATTTTCTGAGTCTTTAAGATAATTAACAAAGATATAAAATGAAACGTAAAAAATACCACAATGTCAGAATAATTCCAAAATTGTAGAAACAGAGACAAAATCGATTCCTCTAGCACACATATACATGACCGGTCAGTTTCCTAACTTGGTACAGTCACTTCACAAAAAGGTGGAGTGGTTTACCTAGTTTTATTGGCCAAACAAAGATATAATATTTAAGGTATATGTTATATTCATCATTGAAGAATTTACGGCACCTATAAGGTGTGTGGCAGCAACATTACAACCTGTGGGTATGAATTTCAGAGTGAGTTTCATTCATTTTCTCATTTGGTTTGATAGTCAAGAGCTACTGAAACAAGACTACGTTGTTCCTGGGTTGAAGTCATCGCAACAAAAATTATACTGTTGTCATCACGAACTGGTTGACCGTTGTGAAATATCCATTTCTCAGATTGCAATTGGTCTTTTCAATGAAACATACTCAGATATTTAGCATAAGAAAATCCATGTCTGCACCTTTGTCTTGTAATAAAACCTTTATTTATAGGTAACAATCTCACTTTATTCCCTCAACAGTATGTAATATGACCAAGTAATTTATAAACTTGTACCAAAACTGACTGAACTGAAGCAATTATCTAAAATATGTTGAACAGTAAGAACATTTTTATTATACATATATTGTCATACCATTTGGGCCATCGTAGCCGTGATCGTATGGTAGTTGGATTTATAACTTACTATGTAAGCAGTGCCTATCACCACTGATGTTGTGAGTTCGAAGATGTACAACATTATATGATAAAGTTTGTCAGTGACTTACAGCAGGTCGGTGGTTTTCTCCACCAATAAAACTGAACACCAGGATATAGCTGAAATATTGTTGAAAGTGGCATCAAACAAACAAACCAACTAATTCCATAGCAAACTATTGTATACTAGGTAAGGACAGGGATAGAATGAAATATGCTCTATACCATGCACCTTTTAAGGCCGGCCCTGCTTATACAACTATTTGGTTTAAAGGATGACTTTGTTTATAAATGTTTTTTTTCACTGGTAAAGGTTTAAAGTAGAAGATTTATCAGCCCAGAAGATGTTCTTATTCAACTTGAAAATGGAGGTGTGCTTCGAGTATTCTGGAGATTGCAGATATTCATATGATATATTAGAAAATACCCAACTACCAAAACTACCATGTGATTGGCTAGGAGGTTTTGCAATTCCAGGTATGCATTGATTTTATCTGAAGCACATGATGCGACTTCCCTGCATCACATTATTGCTATTGTAAATTTTTATGTGAGAAGAGCAAATGATGAATTAACAACGAATATATGGTTGATGGTATTGAGAATCTCATTCCTCTAGTGTGCTCCTGCTCTTCTTTGGCCTTCCCATGAGTTCTCATGTGGAGAAATAAACCTGTTATATTCAATACGGTTCGCTTCTTTTGTTTCAATAGTACTGTATCTTATGTTTAATAAGATTTAAAAAATACTTTCATTACCATGTTCTGGTTTATGTTCATATCTGTCACCGAAGCCCTGTGCACGTTGCAGAGAGGGGAACTAGCTGTGTGCACAAAACGTCGGGACAAGGGGTCAGTCTATCGCTAGACTTAAATTACCATAGTAGACATAGCTAAGATGCAAGCAAGTTTTTAACAATTTATTTTACACAACAAAATATATTCAAATTATAACAACAATTTCAAAGCAAGTTCCAAATAAAAATGATAAAGTTTAAAAAGTTCAAATACTAAAAGTATAGTTAATTCCCAATTTTAAAAAGTAACTCAAAAATTAAATAAAGATTCAAATAAATTAAAAAGCCAAAGATAAACAAAATAACCCAAATTTTGCATCAGTGTTTCCGTCCATCATAGTGGCTGACTGATCGACAGTCCTTGTACGGCAACTATTCCTACAGGGTAAACGTGATCGAATACGCTTCCCAAACACTGACTCATAACCTAAAATTTCTGCTCTATTTATATCAAATTATAAAAAATACTCAGATTAATATGTCATACACGAATTACTCTACACAATAAAATATAATTAACTGATGAACATAAGTCAGATCTACATAATTTCAACTCAAAAGCTTAATTAAGACAACTTTGAATAATAGTAAGTAATGATCAAAAAAGTTAAATTGAATAGAAAATGACGATATGAAATGTGCTCCTAATGGTGTCGAAAACTTTAACAAATTTATGCAAATTTATAAAATGTCTTTCTTTTAAACAAATAATATTTCTAAAAATCTTATCAAAAATTATAAAATACAAAAATACAATCTCAAAAAATCTAACACATATATACAACTGTGACATATCACTAAAGGTAAGACACATCCTGTAATATGTATATCTAAACACCGAGAATAAATACCAAACTGGATACAATTAAATGAATATGAAATAAAAATGGAAATGATTCTATAATATTTACACGGAATAATATAATGAAACACATTTTTTTCTGTATTCGGTTGTGTACAATTATCTGTAGTCAGCAATCTCGTACAGAGTTATCAGCAAGTTTATAACAAATTTAATGCTGGAAAGTAGAGTATAGTATATATGGTACATTTGATATAATAATGTTTTCTTTAAGATTTCAGCATGACACAATGGCTTTTTGATAGAGGTTTATCTCCAAACGCATCTCAGTTGACAGATATATCAGCTTCTTATCTCTTAGAAGAGCTGGGGATAGCTGATTATATGATATACCCATCTTGTAATGAAAACAGTGAAACTTATAAACCAAAGGACAATCTCGGCTGGAAATTAGGTAATGATGCAAAGAGCTGACGTTTGTTAGGTTTTAATTGTTTTACCCAAGTGTTAACTTATATGTAAATGCATTTTTTATATATATATAGAGAATAAAAGTAAATCAGTGTCAAAAACATTTTTTTTGGAAGAAAAAAACCCCATTATTTTGTATATGTTTTCCTGTTGGCATTGTCCTCCATTCAAATCGTGATACTATGACGAAATATGAGTGAGTGATTGTTTTTTACACCAACTCAGCAATTTTTCAGATGTATCATGGTGATAACAAGTTAATTTTCAATGAAATGATGATGATGTCTGTTTTGTACTAGACCAACAAGCTTAGTTGGATTTTTATAGTGCTAGCTCATTGCAACAACAGTCCGTGGATAGACATGTCGCTCCACTCAGACACATTATACCACGAATGTGCGGTTATGACAAAATATGCATTATTATCTTGATTAACATATTATTTGTAACATAAACAAAAAATAAATAACAAAAGTATATGAAAACGGAACAGAGGTGTTTAATATGATTTTCAACACTATTTCAATAGAATTATAACATATATGTGGATAATACTGTTGTACGTAGATAAAAGCACTGACCTTCCGCTGACAATTGAAAATCCTCCGAAACTTAACGTTGTGTCTAATGTACCTTGCCATGTGTGGGAATTGAACTCACAGATTTATTGGTGATAGGCTTTCATTGCATAAGTAGATGGAAATAAAATTAACATACCATCATGACCGCTATCATAACTGAAGTGAATTCTGTGCTTATCCTAAAGACTGTCAAAATGTTTTAAATAATATGAAAATTAAACAAATACATTTACAAAGTATGCTTAGTAAAACATTATATACATTTTGTAGATTGTGCCTCAAAGGCTAGCGTTCCACATCTTCCAAAAGATGTTGTTTGTCATCTAGATTCTACGTGTACTGGAATTAGTTGCTGTGTATATGTGGAATTAATACATAAAAATATTAATATATTCCTGGCATTAGAACCGTGCAATAACAAAATCAGATTCGGCATTGAGAAATATCAGTTTACAATTTCGTTAATGGATTTTAAGTTTGGTTCTCGAATGCATTTTCATATAGCCAGGGTATTCGAAATAGAGTAAGTATTTTATTTGTGAATAAACTATACCTGTACCATCTGACAAACTGAATGTTTTCATAATTAGCCATTATATTATTGTATAAATGTATGAATCGTAATTATTGATCAAATTGGAAACGGTCATTTTATTTCAATGGACACACTACAGTCAAATCTGCCCATAAAGTCACCTGTATTAAAAGGTCACATTTTTCTTGTCCTGTCATAGAAAATTTCATATGAATTGAACCTCTTTTAAGAGGTCACCTGTCTTAAAAAACTACTTTTGCTTTGTCCTAAAGGTGACCTGTTAATACATATATGTCAGACCTAATGACAGGATATTCAACCTTATCAAAACAACAACCGTCCTGATAAAAGTCAACCCTTTTTATGAAAGGATACAATAGAATAAAAATATAAATCAAAGATTAAGAAGAGTTTGAAGATACCAAAGGGGTAATCAGAATCTGTATATTGAAGGAGAACAGACAACACAATGACCAAAAGAAAAAGTACAAAAGGACAAACAACGATCTACAAAGCATACATATAAAACTAAAGATCGAGTAACATGAACCCCACTAAAAACCGAGGGTGAACTCAGGTGCTCCGGAATGGTAAGCAGTTCTAACTGCAAACAACACGTAGCATAAAGATAATTTGATCTTTGTGTGTGTATCATTTTAATATTTGTTAAGACTATTACATTGATTCAAAATATGAATAATTCATGTAGAACCTCTCGTAGCCATCGGGTGTCTGCAAAATCCTCATAAAGCAAAAAAAAAATAAGGAATTTAATTATAAAAGTATCATTGCAGAATAGACTTTGATATTTTTTGTAGTTCTGTCCGCCATGTTATATCGTCCGTGTTCGTTTTGAAGATCCATCCAATACCGTACTTATCACACATTGTCTTGTAATTAATTAACACCACCATAACCTCATTTTTTGTACCCTATTAGCATACTTATATGTTGAAAATAAAGGCCAGTGTTTTATAACTTATCTAAATAACCATATAAAATTAATATTATATTATTTCTAATTATTAAGTTAATAAGTAACAGAAAAAGTAACAAACTTTGAAAGAAAAAACATCAATGGAACAGAATTGTAAAAAAGCATGGTGGCTAATAATTTTGTTTTTAATTCACAACTGCTAATTGTTTTATGACAAAAAAAAAGAATAGTGTAATTTAAAAAAAAATATTTTACAGCTACGAAATAACAGATTTTGAGGGAGAGTCAGTCTATTTCATAGATTTAAATCTTAAGATTTGTTTTAATGACAATGGACCTTGTGTTTTTAACACAAGTATTCTTATGAATGCTAGACTTCAGAAAGAGAGGTGCCCTTGGGTAAACGGATTCAAAATCGCAGGTATGTAAGCGTTGAAATGTTTAACTTAATTTAATTAACAGTTTATTATGAAGAATTGCACAACAACTCAAATTACACTTGGCTTTATTTTATAGGGTTAGGGTGTTTAATGCCACTTTCAACAATATTTCTGTTATATCATGGCAGTTAGTTTTATTGGTGGAGGAAACTGGAATAGCAGGAGAAAACCACATGCACTGACCTGCCGTATGTCACTGACAAACTTTTTCACATAATGTTGTATCGAGTACACCTCGCCATAAGCAAGATTCGAACTCACGACATTAGTGGTGATAGGCACTGATTGCATAGGTTTTTGTAAATCCATCTAACATGCGATCACGACCACAATGGGACCGCTTTCTTTTATATATGTAATTGTTACCAAGAATAAATGTGTACATAGTTTTCGGTATAATGGGAGGAACAGTCAGGATATTGACGTCTAGATATACTTACAATAACTAAAGTTCTATTCAAGGCTTCCATTGAATTAATAGTAGTATGTTCCCTTTGCGGAAAGGGAGAAACCTATTGATTGCTACGATTTTGATTATATTAATGAGTGTTTAAACAACATTTCAGTGTATGCACTTATGATTTACATCAACAAAACGTCAAACTCTATCTTTTCAATGGAAATTAAATATTGAAGCAATATATATTTACGCTTAAATTTTAATTCACAATCCTAGTAGAAATGTATTTTATGTAACACATATAAGTTCTGGTTTCATAGTTTAATTAATGTCAAATATATTTATGTTTTTTCAATATCAGATTGGTCATTAAATAAATGGTATAAAGATACAGGTTTTGATAATAACACAAAGTTGTCATCTGAAGCAGTACTGTTGCTGTTGGATACCCTTGGAATAGCAGAGTACCTCAGTGATAACCCATGTGACAGGAAAGATCACTTCTCTGTGTATGCTTCACAATATGAGGGGTGGACTACATGTATGTTGTATATAGTATATCTAATATAAGACATGGACTACAGGTTGAATTTAAATTTCTCTTTTATAAGGCATGAACTTCGGGTAAGATTTCGATATTTTATCTAATATGAGGCATGGTCTACCGGTAAGGTTTATATTTTTAGTTTTGATCCAATTTTTAGCTCACCTGTGAGCTATTGCCATCACTTGGCGTCCGTCGTCGTCTGTCGTACGTCGTAAACTTTTTCAAAAATCTTCTCCTCTGAAACTACCAGACCAATTGGAACCAAACTTTGTCTGAATCGTCACTAGGGTGTCTAGTTTCAAAATTGTGAAGCCATGCACCAATCAACATGGCGGCTGTTTCTAAAAATAGAACATATGGTAAAATTGCACGTTTTTGGTAATAACTCAAAAACCGTTAATAATATCAGAAATCTGACAGGGCTAAAAATGATCAGCACGGTAAGTTCTAACTACCCTGTAATTTAGAAGAAATCTTGGAGTTATTGCCCTTTTTTCATCAAATTTTCAAAATTTTAATACTTTTCGCTCTTTATTTCAAAAACTATAAGAGATAGATGATAAGTTGAAACTGCCAAAATGTTCAGCATGTCAAGATCTACCTACCCTGCAATTTTGAAGAAAATCTAATTACCCATCTTGGAGTTATTGCCCTTTTTTCATCAAATTTTCAAAATTTAATACTTTTTGCTCTTTATTTCAAAAACTATAAGGGATAGATGATAAGTTGAAACTGCAAAAATGTTCAGTATGTCAAGATCTACCTACCCTGCATTTTCTGAAGAAAATCTAATCACCCATCTTGGAGTTATTGCCCTTTTTTCATCAAATTTTCAAAATTTTAATACTTTTTGTTCTTTATTACAAAAACTATAAGAGATAGATGATAAATTTGAATTGCAAACATGTTCAGCATGATAAGATCTACCAACCCTGCAATTTAGAAGAAAATCTGATTATCCATCTTGGAGTTATTGCCCTTTTTTCATCAAATTTTCAAAATTTTAATATTTTTCATACTTTATTTAAAAAACTATAAGAGATAGATGTTAAGTTTAAGCTGCAAGCATGTTCAGCATGTCAAGTGCTACCTACCCTGCAATTTTGAAGTAAATCTGAGTTCCCATTTTGGAGTTATTGCCCTTTTTTCATCAAATTTTTAAAATTTTAATACTTTTCGTCTTATATTTCAAAAACTTGAAGAGATCAAGTTTATGTTTGAAATATGTGCAGCATGTCAAGATCTACCTACCCTGCAATTTTGAAGTAAATCCCATTACCCACATTGGAGTTATTGCCTATTTTTCATCAAATTTTCAAAATTTTAATAGTTTTCGTCCTTTATTTCAAAAACTATAAGAGATAAAGGTGAAGTTTAAATTGCAAAAATTTGCAGCATGTCAAGATATACATACCCTGCAATTTTGAAGTAAATCCCATTACCCATTTTGGAGTTATTGCCCTTTTTTCATCAAATTTTCAAAATGTTAATACTTTTCATCCTTTATTTCTAAAACTATAAGAGATAGATGTCAAGTTTAAACTGCAAAAATGTTCAGCATGTCAAGATCTACAAAAAAGTTCCACAGTTGAAAATGTCCAACAACTATGTAAAGAGTTATTGCTCTTGAAATGCATTGACTTTTTTTTTGTTGACTTTCACTGCTTTTGGTTACTCAAATAATCAAAGGGAAGCAACTCTATTACAAAATGTGAAGTAGCAAAAGCTAAATTTTGAGACTCATTGACATTAATATTTTTTATAGCAATGTTGATAACATACATTAAAGGGGGAACCTCTACCCAAATTATTTTGGAGAGGGGGTCTGCAATGACGAGGGCTACATTTGTTATTTTTTATCAAGTTTTACTGACTGATGTTGTTATTATACCCAGGTGAGCTATGCAGGCTCCTGGGAGCCTCTAGTTTATTTTCTGTTTTATTCTAGCACGTGTGAATATATTACTCAGTTATTAGATTAAAATCATGGATGCTTATGTAGAACATATTCATAGAAAACATGATACAATACCCGCCCCTTTTGGGTGCATGATTGAATGTGTGTGTCAATCAACTATCAGTAATGTGTCAGTTGGTAAGAAAAGATATGGATGTAAATGAAGATGAGAGACTATCTAACATTACACTAAGACACAAATTAAATTAAAGGAACAGCTTGTAGTAAGAAACGATATGGGTGTAAATGAACATGAGAGACTGTCCAACATTACACTTAGATACAAATTAAAGTAAAGGAACAGCTTGTAGTAAGAAAGGATATGGATGTAAATGAACATGAGAGACTGTCCAACATTACACTTAGATACAAATTAAAGTAAAGGAACAGCTTGTAGTAAGAAAGGATATAGATGTAAACGAACATGAGAGACTGTCCAACATTACACTTAGATACAAATTAAAGTAAAGGAACAACTTGTAGTAAGAAAGGATATGGATGTAAATGAACATGAGAGACTATCTAGCATTACACTTAGATACAAATTAAAGTAAAGGAACAGCTTGTAGTAAGAAAGGGTATGAATGTAAATGAACATGAGAGACTGTCCAACATTACACTTAGACACACATTAAAGTAAAGGAACAGCTTGTAGTAAGAAACGGTATAGATGTAAACGAACATGAGAGACTNCCCTTGGAATAGCAGAGTACCTCAGTGATAACCCATGTGACAGGAAAGATCACTTCTCTGTGTATGCTTCACAATATGAGGGGTGGACTACATGTATGTTGTATATAGTATATCTAATATAAGACATGGACTACAGGTTGAATTTAAATTTCTCTTTTATAAGGCATGAACTTCGGGTAAGATTTAGATATTTTATCTAATATGAGGCATGGTCTACCGGTAAGGTTTATATTTTTAGTTTTGATCCAATTTTTAGCTCACCTGACCCAAATGGTCATGTGAGCTATTGCCATCACTTGGCGTCCGTCGTCGTCTGTCGTACGTCGTAAACTTTTCAAAAATCTTCTCCTCTGAAACTACCAGACCAATTGGAACCAAACTTTGTCTGAATCGTCACTAGGGTGTCTAGTTTCAAAATTGTGTCCGCTGAAGCCATGCACCAAAAACGCTGTTACTAAAAATAGAACATATGGTAAAATTGCACGTTTTTGGTAATAACTCAAAAAACGTTAATAATATCAGAAATCTGACGGGGTAAAAATAATCAGCACGGTAAGTTCTAACTACCCTGTAATTTTGAAGAAAATCTGATTACCCATCTTGGAGTTATTGCCCTTTTTTCATCAAATTTTCAAAATTTTAATACTTTTCGCTCTTTATTTCAAAAACTATAAGAGATAGATGATAAGTTAAAATTGCCAAAATGTTCAGCATGTCAAGATCTACCTACCCTGCAATTTTGAAGAAAATATAATTACCCATCTTGGAGTTATTGCCCTTTTTTCATCAAATTTTCAAAATTTAATACTTTTTGCTCTTTATTTCAAAAACTATAAGGGATAGATGATAAGTTGAAACTGCAAAAATGTTCAGCATATCAAGATCTACCTACCCTGCAACTCTGAAGAAAATTTGAGTACCCATCTTGGAGTTATTGCCCTTCTTTTCATCAAATTTTCAAAATTTTAATATTTTTCGTACTTTATTTAAAAAACTATAAGAGATAGATGTTAAGTTTAAGCTGCAAGCATGTTCAGCATGACAAGTGCTACCTACCCTGCAATTTTGAAGTAAATCTGAGTTCCCATTTTGGAGTTATTGCCCTTTTTTCATCAAATTTTTAAAATTTTAATACTTTTCGTCTTATATTTCAAAAACTAGAAGAGATCAAGTTTAAGTTTGAAATATGTGCAGCATGTCAAGATCTACCTACCCTGCAATTTTGAAGTAAATCCCATTACCCACTTTGGAGTTATTGTTTTTTTTTCATCAAATTTTCAAAATTTTAATACTTTTCGTCCTTTATTTAAAAAACTATAAGAGATAAAGGTGAAGTTTAAATTGCAAAAATGTGCAGCATGTCAAGATATACCTACCCTGCAATTTTGAAGTAAATCCCATTACCCATTTTGGAGTTATTGCCCTTTTTTCATCAAATTTTCAAAATTTTAATACTTTTCATCCTTTATTTCAAAAACTATAAGAGATAGATGTCAAGTTTAAACTGCAAAAATGTTCAGCATGTCAAGATCTACAAAAAAAGTTCCACAGTTGAAAATATCCAACAACTATGTAAAGAGTTATTGCTCTTGAAATGCATTTTTTTTGTTGACTTTCACTGCTTTTGGTTACTCAAATAATCAGAGGGAAGCAACTCTATTACAAAATGTGAAGTAGCAAAAGCTAAATTTTGAGACTCATTGACATTAATGTTTTTTATAGCAATGTTGATAACATACATTAAAGGGGGAACCTCTGCCCAAATTATTTTGGAGAGGGGGTCTGCAATGACGAGGGCTACATGTTATTTTTTATCAAGTTTTACTGACTGGTGTTGTTATTATACCCAGGTGAGCTATACAGGCTCCTGGGAGCCTCTAGTTTATTTTCTGTTTTATTCTAGCACGTGTGAATATATTACTCAGTTATTAGATTAAAGTCATGGATGCTTATGTAGAACATATTCATAGAAAACATGATACAATACCCGCCCCTTTTGGGTGCATGATTGAATGTGTGTGTCAATCAACTATCAGTAATGTGTCAGTTGGTAAAAAAAGATGTGGATGTAAATGAAGATGAGAGACTATCTAACATTACACTCAGACACAAATTAAATTAAAGGAACAGCTTGTAGTATAAAGAAACGATATGGATGTAAATGAACATGAGAGACTGTCCAACATTACACTTAGATACAAATTAAAGTAAAGGAACAGCTTGTAGTAAGAAAGGAAATGGATGTAAACGAACATGAGAGACTGTCCAACATTACACTTAGATACAAATTAAAGTAAAGGAACAGCTTGTAGTAAGAAAGGATATGGATGTAAATGAACATGAGAGACTGTCCAACATTACACTTAGACACACATTAAAGTGAAGGAACAGCTTGTAGTAAGAAACGGTATAGATGTAAACGAACATGAGAGACTGTCCAACATTACACTTAGATACAAATTAAAGTAAAGGAACAGCTTGTAGTAAGAAAGGATATGAATGTAAATGAACATGAGAGACTGTCCAACATTACACTTAGACACACATTAAAGTAAAGTAACAGCTTGTAGTAAGAAAGGATATGGATGTAAACGAACATGAGAGACTATCTAACATTGCACTTAGACACAAATTAAAGTAAAGGAACAGCTTGTAGTAAGAAAGGATATGGATGTAAATGAACATGAGAGACTATCCAACATTACATTTAGATACAAATTAAACAGCTTTTAGTAAGAAAGGATATGGATGTAAATGAACATGAGAGACTATCTAACATTACACTTAGACACAAATTAAAGTAAAGGAACAGCTTGTAGTAAGAAAGGATATGGATGTAAATGAACATGAAAGACTTTCCAACATTACACTTGGACACAAATTAAAGTAAAGGAACAGCTTGTAGTAAGAAAGGATATGGATGTAAATGAACATGAGAGACTATCCAACATTACACTTAGACACAAATTAAAGTAAAGGAACAGCTTGTAGTAAGAAAGGATATAGATGTAAATGAACATGAGAGACTATCCAACATTACACTTAGACACAAATTAAAGTAAAGGAACAGCTTGTAGTAAGAAAGGATAT